>BQNB010038109.1:0-48977 GCA_026074375.1 Tanacetum coccineum | reverse complement strand
TATAGGCAGCTCAAGAATTAGCACTTGGCAAATTTAGTCTTCCAAACTTTTCCAGCTTGACATTTTGAGCTTGGAACTTTTATTCAGCTTTAACTGAAAATACAACAAACAAAAAATTAGTCCTTTAAGTTATAATCTTCTAGAATTAGATTATATTCAACAGTTTAAGAGTGTGCATTTCTTAAAGATAAAAGAGTATGCATCGAGTGTTACACTTTTAAGAAATTTAATCTTTTTTCTTGTTCAAAATGTATGCACATGCATACTATCTTTTTTAAATATGTCACTTTTGATCCCCATATATTCCTCAGCCAAAACCTTAATGTAAACTTATAGCCTTAAAGGTTTTAATTAAGCTTACCATGTTTAACAATATTTTTTAAATAAATTTGACATCTTCATGAATACATGATCTCAATGCATAAAATTAAAGATATGTGAGCTTTTATAAGGTATGTATTAATATTAAATGAGTTTATATTTAAAAATATCTTTGAATAAAATAAGTTTAACCATTACGCTTAAGACTATGGTTAGCAAAACCCACTACGCTTATTCATTATTCTAGGTTCTTCAAGAATCGGGAAAGAATTTTCTAATGATGGAATTTAGGGATTTGTGATGTTGTTATAATTGATGACATTATAGATCAACAGGGTAAAAATAACTTTAATAAAAAACAACGATTCATATGGCAAGCGGTGTGACGAACTTAAAGTCTAAAATCTTGTACGTCGCACGAGAAACAAAAAGGTTCATGATGGTATCAAATAACGTCACTTTTATAGCATCATTTATCTCATGTTTCTTACCCATTTTTGTATAATTATTACATGAATTAGTACTTAATTATTTATATTTAATATTTGCAGTAATTATGGAGTGATTGGTAAAGTTATGCTAAAAGGCACGCATTTTGGAGCTTAAACGAAGAAATATGAAGATTACAGTTCTGACAACCTATACGCCGTATCCATCAAGAAAGATACGACGTATCTGTGCCCGCACTTCACTAGAAACCACAAAGAATTGAAGAGCAATACTCCGTATCCAGAAGACTCTATACGCCGTATCCAAGATCGAGTATTTGAAGATTTGGGAAGATATTGAACGTGGTCCCTACTTCAAAAAACCCCTAATACGTCGTATTGACCTCAACCAATACTGCGCATCGACGATTTTCCAGACACTAAAAATACAAAACCCTAAACACGAGTTTAAGGTGTGCTTAAATATATTTTCGAAACCCTAACCACATAAGTCGATTTTCAGAAGGCAAGAAGAGCAAAGAAGGTCTTGCAACGTGCTTAATTTCATACGAAACACCTTGTAATCATCTATACTCTAATAATCGTTCAGTTTTTGGTATCATTCGTTTAACTCGAGTAGGTTACCTTAGTTTATTCGTTTATTATGTTTGTATTTGATACAATGGTTATTGGCTAATACCTTTAGGTATTAGCCATGTTTACGAAGATTTAATGTTTGGTTTATTTATTTTGATTGCTTAATTTATCATTTATCATTGATTGTTGATTATGCTTATCTATTTATACTCGTTTACATGCTTTTGTATTCGACCTATCAATCAACTAGATCTAGTTCTGCCAACCAAGTAGACTAGATTAACCAGGATAGCTCTCCATATAGCGACTTACATTACTTGAATCATAAGATCACAAATAATGACCTATCATTACCATTGGTTTAGTAAACAAGTTGGACTAGTAGGTGACTTGGGATCAGCAAATGACGTTCTGATTCCCTTGATAAGGACTTGGACATTGGACTACTAGTATGTAAGAAGTCGTTAAGCAGTAAGTTAGTAAAGTCTCCTTGACCTAGGATTCGATAAGATCACCATTATTGTTTTCCTAAGATAGATTATAATCAACAAAAGATTGCTTTATGTGGATGCGTTTAATTGTAACAGAATTAGCGTGTCTCAAATTTAGGAAGAAGTACCGCCTAAATCTAGGAATGATATACCCCTCGAGATAAGTCAATCATTTCACTAATAAATAAACATGCATTTTAATTGGATTAACCATGGTTAATACAGTTTTTTTTATAATAGGATTGACCGCTCTTCTATCTTTTGATTATCTGCTTTGCATGTGTTATCGTGACTAAAGTAGATTTAAGTTACCCTCATAACCCATGCCAGTCTCTCAGATTGAAACCCCTCTTAAACCTTAGAATTAGGATTAACTTAACTCAAAACTAACGTAGTCAACTAAAATACTGATAGACATAAGAATTAATGCTCTCGCTCTTAGTGATCGACACCCTACTTACCAACTAAGCTATAACTGACCGGGTATAGTGCCAGCTAGTGTTGTTTTTAGGTAAAGTCGGCAAAATATAAATGTAAAACTTGATAATAAATATTACATACGCACAACGACACATCAAGTTTTTGGTGCTGCTGCCGGAGAGTGAAGTTGTTTAATTTTTATTTTTATTAGTATTTTAGTTAGAACTTTTAATTAATCTAGATTTAGTGTAGTGTAAAACTTTTATTTTTGAGTCTTAGTTTCGGATCGTCCATTTCACCTAAAAGTTTTTATAAAGTTGTTTGTGTGTTTGTTTTACTTTTCTGTTTTGTTTTTATTTTCTGTACACTGTTCTAGGTCGAATTATCGATACGGCGTATTCACCAGTTAAATACGGTGTATCAACCATTCATTGCCAATACAGTGTATTCCATTCAAACAGTCAATATGGCGTATTCAGTCAATTGAATACGGCGTATCGACTATCTGATACAGCAACAGACTAATTTTTTTTTCTCGTATTTGGGTTTTGTATCTACTTCCTTCCGAGCAAATCCTACTGATATTTTAACCTTGGTTTTAGGTTGTGCTAACTTCGAAGATTCAATCGAAGAAGTTGTAACTGAAACTATAACGGAACTGACTATAGAAGAATACATTAACAAAACTAAAGGAGATTATTCTCGGATATTACTGAAACAATGATTAATGGGAAAGCTGCATATGAATTGAAAGGGAAATTCTTTGATGATTTGCGGAATAATGCTTTCAGTGGAAAAAATTGAGAAGATGCGGTCGAGCACATCGAAAATTTCCTTAAGATTGTTGATCCACTCGATTTGCCCAACGTAAGTTATGAACGACTTAGGCTTTTTGTTTTCGCCATGTCACTAACTGGAAATGCAAGTGAATGGTTAATGAATGAACCTTAAAGCTCAGTTACTACTTGGGTAGATCTTACAGAATTATTTTTTTGAAAATACTACCCGCCTTCTCGTACTGGTAAAATTCTGGGAACTAATGAAAAGTGGGATTCAACTAATGTTGTGTTTGTAAATTGGTTGGCTTCAAAATTTACCAACCATATAATGATGGATCCATTCACCAAAAATGCTTTATAGGATATTGGAAAAAGGGTAATGATCAAGAAGTACTTACTGATGAGGCATTTTTTGATCTTGAAGAAACTTACGAAGATGGGGAACACGAAATTACTAAAATTTTTAGGATCGAAACTGACATATTCAACTTCGAAACACCTCTATGCATGACATTCAATGAATTCAATTATCTTCTTAAAATTGATACGGATTTATTCACTAATAATATTCCCGGGTTCAAGACATGATGAAGTGTCATTTTATACACTTTTTTGGGGTTGTTTACCCCCTAAATCATGCCTTTATGCCCAAAATAGGCACTTAATCGTTCCTTTTTAGGTATTCAATATTTGGAGGGCATTTAGAGGAAATACACGTGACTTGGGCTCATTTGGAAAAGAAACGAACAAGACTACGAACCTACACCAACATCTCTTAAGAATTTCTACTCAGAAGCTGGAGAGGGCGTCACAGATTACACGTGACACCATTACAACCCATCTTAGGATGGCGTCACAAGATCTCCAGACAGCATCAGATTGTACGACCCAACCTATTATCTAGAATATTCTATTCATGACGGCGTCACGATTAACACGCGACACCGTCACAACGATTTTCCTATATATACAAATCCGTTTTTAGGGTTTTGTGTGTGTAACTTTAGAGTAAAAGAAAGGGACGAACCCTAGTTCATTTAGCAACTGTTAGGGACGATTTTAGGGCCTAAAAACCCTATTTTACTTCATTCAATTCATGTTTTAATCAAGTAAGATTATCTTAATCATTCAATATGTCTATGTATTGTTTGATTCATTATTGTTCTTGCTTTACTTTTAACATGCTTGGCTAAACCTCCTATTGTGTTTATTTATGATTGTATGAAACCTAGGAAGTAGAGCTTAGTGGTGTTGCTTCTTATGATGAATATGCATGTTAGGTCTTAGAAAACCAGCTTTTGTCTGTATCGTTGTTGATATGTCTAGGAAAATATGATTGTGTAGAAAGGACATCATCGGGTAACAGTCTTCATACTACCTTGCCCCTTATATGGTTGATCCACTCTTAATATATTTCAAATGCATTTAATATAATCTTTGGGGCCTTGTAAAAGTTTTCATACTACCTTACTTGTGCGTTGCCTTGACGGAATATTAAATAGACGGCGGGTTTGTGTAATTCATTCATGACTTAGGAAATAATTACATAGATCATCACAAGTGTGACAAAGCAACAACACTAGGAGAAGCAATCTAGGGAGTAATACATGATTAAATAAACACAGTCTTTTATTATATTGTTATCACCAGTAGCGTAGTTTATATTTAGTTTAATAGCTAAAACCAACCAAACCTCTAAAATATATGATTTAACTGCTTTCCTATAAATAAAAAACACAAAAAGAATCTTCTCTCAACCCTTAGAATTCTGTTAGACCGTGATCAAAACCTTCCCAACCTATTCCCTTAGAGAACGATAACAACCCCCGAGTCTTGCCTATACTACATGACAACGGTTAGGTACACTGCCCAGGGAGTTGTAAAACTTCTTGTAGAAATCCCTTACGACAACCGCAACACAATGACACAATCAAGTTTTTGGTGCCGTTGCCGGGGAGTGAGAATTAAATTTGATTTTTATTTGATATTTAAATTAGATTAGATCTAACCCTTAGGATTAGTGTGATTTAGATTAGTGTATAATTGTGTCTTTAATTGTTTTCTTGTATTTTTTGCGTATTTTAATTATTTTCTCTAATACATTGTTCTGGTCAATAACTCGATACGGCGTATCCACTTCCATTGAATACGGCGTATCCAACTTTCTGACCAATACAATGTATCCGTTCTGATTCAGCAATACGACGTATCCGATTATTTGTATACGGCGTATTGACTAAAATTTTCAAAATCTTTTGCAAGTCTATTTCTCTATAATAGCTTTACTTTTAATCATGTCTTATTTTTCAGAAAGAACCTTCGGACTTCGTCCATATCATTTTACTTACCCGGAAAGGAGATTAACGATGGAAGAAATGTTATACAAATTTATCGACGAAGTAAAACGTGAGCAAGAGGAGATGAGAGCATTCATCCATGAATTTAGAACAACAAACGATCTCTTATTTAAAGAAAGGAACAATTCATTAAGCGAGCTCAGGTTTGAGGTACAACCATCGTTTACATATCACCACACACAGGGACTAGTATAGTTAACAAAGGATTCTTATTTAATGTGTGGTGGTATAAATACCCCTCTATGGCTTCCATATAGGGGTTGAGTCTTTTGTATCTTCCATAATTTTTATCAAGTTTACTTTATCTCTCTACTTTCTCTCACTAAAATGGCTATCATATGGTTTGACTCACCAAGACCACCAAATCATAGTTTTCGTGTTTCTTTCAATTGGTATCAAGACCTCATTATCCAATTCCTTGGGGTCGGGTTTATCATGTGTCTAGTTGGTCTAGTTTTTTGTTATCTCAAATATTTCATGTTTCAAATTTGTCACTAGTGTCTCAAAATCTGTCACAAACTGGGTTATTATATTGTCCAAATCTTTGTCTCGGTTGTCTAAAAAAATAGATCTGAAAACTTTTTTCTGGTCAAAGTTTTAGCACTTTACCTGGTCATGAGTTTGTTTGGGTGATATTTACTAATTTTGTAGCATTTTTTAAGGGCCTGTTTCTGCTTATTTTATGTCCGATTTTGGTGCTTAACAGCTTGTTTTTTAAGTTTTTCTGGGCTTATTTTTTGGTTTCATCAAGACAATTGGTGAAGATGAAAAAGGACAAGAAAAGCAAGGATAATGGTACAACTTGAAGAAGCACCCGAATTAGCAAATTCTTCATTAATTGAATTCGCAGATCCGAATTGGCAACTTCTTCAGTAACCGAATTCGCAGATCTGAATTGGCAACTTCTTAGCCAACTGAATTCGCAGTTTCAGTGTTGTCCGAATTCACAGGTTTGAATTAGCAGTTTACCAGACCCAACCGAGTCAACTCGGTATTTACCGAGTTGACCCGAGTCGACTCACTGAGTCATGACAACAAGTCTAAACTAAGACAGAAAGGTAGAAAGAAGAGATGACAGACTCGAAACCAAAATAAACCAAAATTAACAACAATCAACAACTACATCAGCCAACATCCCACATCAACAACAAATCCATCATCTAATTACAAACCCATCGTCACATTTTATCCACAACAAATCCAAGACTAAACCTAAACTCTTCGTCACATAAATTAAGAACGTCTACATCTCCTTCAATCATCCATGACTCGAAGCACAAAACAAAATTAAAATCAAGATCTCAAATTCGTTCATCAAAAGAAAATATCCTTATCAATCTTGTGTGTGTGAGCGTAATCCATCATTGATCCTTGTAGGTTAATAAACCCAAGTCAATATTCAATTAAAGAGATTGATCTTTATAACACTTGGGTTATAGATCCTTTCCTTTGTTTCTATTTAGAAAAACAAGAAAAAACGAATAACATACAACCTACCTGAAGACTCTTAATTAAGATCTAGATGGCCGCTGCTATTTGGTGCTCGATTCAAAGGGAATATAAATAAAGAAAAGGAGGTGTGTATGCGGTTCGTTCGTCATGATCAGAATGATTGGGAAAAAATGTGTCGTGTTTTGAATCGTATATGGGATTTGTATAAAAGTGATAAGAAAAAAATGGATCTAAATTGTTTATTTAAAGAATTAACTTTGAAGTTCAGAGACTTTGGTGACAGAGGTTATTTGATGAAGGAAAAACAATAATGTTGGCATATGAAAAGTGAATAGGGTTACTAAAGGGAGTTGTTTTTAGGGTAATGATTTTAAATCCTACAAAAACAAAAGTGAGTAGGTTACAGGATGTTGAATGGCCAATAATAACTCATATCTTTTGTGTGTCACACGCATATACAAAGAATGGAGGCGTGGGGTAAGTTGCTATTTTTGGGCTTCATATTGATTTTCACGATTTAGCTTTCATTTGGGCTTAAATGAGACATAAATGACTATTGGGCTTGCTTATTTCTTCACTTTCTATACTCTATTTTTGATGGTTATGCATCATCACAGTATTTTGCACTACAAGTGTAATATTCAAAATTTGATTATTATTGAAATATGCAAAGTGTTTGGTTAATGGTTAATTATAGTTGGGGTTTAAACATGACAAAGTGACTAGATTAATTGATGAGACCGGGATCGATGCTTATAAAGAATCATGGAATTTAATTTGTAATGGCTAGATTTAGAATTAATTTTTTTTCTAAGTGACTACGGAGTTAATCGGGTATTACTTATTTGAGATTAAAGTTGACTTTCGCGAAGGCGTGTACTTATTTTATCTTAAAGTCGAAATTTAAGTCATTCAATTAATTTGTTGGATGCAATATGTTCAATGATAACTCTCCGGCTTTAACATTTGGATTAAATCTTAGATAATTTAGCTTCCAGCAGTCGGGGTGGATGGTTGAAGACCTGGTTAACTATCACTTAAAGGAGATACATTGTAGTTCTCAGTGTCACACACAGAAGTCGTTGTCGATAATCGTAAAGGGTGATGAATGTCTCATACTTTGCTTGGTAAGTATTGAGTTTCTCTACACTATTCTTCCAATATTAGTGCAAGCTTAAGTCACAAAAACGGGAAACTACCCTCAGTTTCAAGTTTGGTATAGTCTGTTTACTTCATCATTGTTACTTCAAATAGTCTACAAAACTGATGGTAAAAATGAAAGCCAGAGAGGGTTATGAGTAAAGATCTGATCAGCAAATGATTCTCACAGGTTAGATCTACTACTAATTTATTCTTCACACAAGTACTCAAGTAAATGTGCGTCCAAGGTTTTTGCTGATTCGACGTGTCCGAAACCAGCAAGGGGAAGGAGTAGATTCACAACCCTTGAGTCCATTGCCTTTCTCTTTCCTTGAAAGCTTGACTAGGGCATCTTTCTTGAATTTTATTTAAGTTAGCATCCGAGAAACATATGTCAAAACCCGCAGAGAATATCAGCGCTTAAACATATGGTGCTTTGGGTGCATTTCTTCAACACATGGGGTAAGTAATATCTAAAATTTAGTATGGCATTATTTTAATTTCCGCAATTGGTGGAAGTGTTGGTGTGAAGAATTATTCAAAGCGTGAGAAATACTTGCTGACCCCAGATAAAGCTTAATCCCAAACGATCAATCACTAAGCTTATTCTAAAGGAGCAGTGATATATGATGTGTAAATCCTAAACCAATTCGTTGAGCAATAATTATTTCTAAGCCCTGTATAAGAAAGCTTTGAAACTGATGAAGAGAGGATTGCTAGTTTGGGGGGAAGCTTTGAAAGCTTCTAAATAAATAATATGCTGCATGAATTAGGGGGAAGCTAATTCATTGCTAGTTTAGGGGGAAGCTTAAAAGCTTCTAATAAAGATCTTATGGCCATGAATTTAGGGGGAAGCTAATTAAAAAAAAAGCTTCTCCTTAACCAGAAGTGTATGGGTTACTTAGTTCGTGCCTATTACAATATTTCTCCTACAAAGTACTACAAAGATGATTCATGTTGGAGTGCAAACTTGAAGTCAAATACCACAGAAGACGTCATCAGCATTAGAAACTTCATGGAAGTTCTTTTTCTTAATCATTATGTACTTGTTAGAAAAATATTGTACGTAATTCCGAATATTCTTCCCATGATGAAGATTGTTTAAAATCTTACTTTACGTACGACATTTACGGAATTACCCTTGTTTACCATATCACCACACACCTCGGACGAGAATAAGCCATAGTATTCTTATGTAATGTGTGGTGGTATAAATACCCCTCTATGGCTTCCATAGAGGGGTTGAGTCTTTTGTATCTTCCACAATTTTTATCAAGTTTACTTTATCTCTTTACTTTCTCTTACTAAAATGGTTATCATATGGTTTGACTCACCAAGACCACCGGATCATAGTTTTGTGTTTCTTTCTAGTGATCAATAACACTCCAATATCAAATCTGGAAGTCAAAGGAGTAACTACTAGAGGGGGAAAAACAACGACTCAAGATGTTCAAGATAATGACACCAATATACATACCAAAGAAACCCTAGTAATAAATCACGACGAACCAGTTGAATCAAACGAACCTTACCAAAGACCAACTCCAGAAGGTAGACGAACCTGTTGTTCAGCAAACAAGTGAAGTACAAACGTCACCCATTCCTTTTACCCAAAGATTAAGAAAAGAAAAAGAAGAGGCTCAACAGAAAAAAGTTCTTGGAAAACCTGAAGCAACTCCACATCAATTTTCCCTTCATCGAAGCAATCGCTCAAATGCCAAAGTAAGCCAAATTTTTGAAAGGTTTGCTGACAAATAGGGCCAGACTCTAAAAAGCTTGTACGATCATTATGAACGAAAGATGCTCATCAGTATTATTAAACAAGCTTCCATTAAAAGAAAAAGACGCAGGGAGTTTTACTATTCCTTGTGACATTGGCCATTTACATATTAATAATGCGTTAGCAGACCTGGGAGCTAGTATAAGCTGGATTCCATACACGATGTATGAAATACTTGGGTTAGGGGAACCAAAAGTTACTAGAATGAGTTTGGAGCTAGCAGACAGGTCAATCCAATACCTAAGAGGAATAGTTGAAAATGTGCTCATCAAAGTTGATAACTTGTCCTTTTCGAAAGTATTTTCGTTATCTTAGATATGCACGAAGACTATAGAGTTCCTATAATCGATAGAGGAACCATTTTTGGCAACTGCTCGAGCTATGATAGACGTGTTTAATAAAAAGATAACGCTAAAGGTAGGGGACGATGAAGTAATCTTCGACATGGACCAATCAATCAAAAGATCACCAACCAAAGATGATGAATGCTACGGGGTTGATGACTTAGACGACGCAATCAATGCTGAGGTCCAGGAATTACTGGAAAACGATACGGTTGATTCATTTTTATTAAAAGGGCTGGAAAAATCAATTGAACAATCAGACCTTAAAAGTTGCGAATGTGAAGCTGCTGATGGCTCTGATTCAATACGACGTATCAAAGTTGTCAATACGCCGTATCGAGTTGAGCAGAAAATGGCAGAACCCAATAAAGTTAAGAGGGAACAACTTTATTCGGCTAGCGCTAACGAGATCGATGAGAAGAAACCTGAGCTGAAAATTTTTCCTCAACACTTAGAATACGCATACCTCCATGAAGACAAATCTTTTCCCATAATTATCTCATCCGAATTTTCCGAAAGGGAGAAAATGTTACTTTTGCAAGTATTGGAGAAACGTAAGGGGGCAATTGCTTGGAAAATGTTGGACATCAAGGGAATCAGTCCATCGTACTGCACACACAAGATTCTAATGAAAGATGACTACAAACAGGTCATTCAACCCCAAAGGCGTTTAAATCCCAAAGTCCAAGACGTGGTGAAAAATGAGATTTTGAAGCTACTTGATTCAGGTCTGATCTATCCAATCTTGGATTTGTGGGCCAGCCCTATCCACGTAGTTCCAAAGAAAGGAAGGATGACTGTAGTTCTGAATGACAATAATGAGTTAATTCCTTCTCGCATAGTTACAAGATGGCGAGTGTGCATCGGCTATCGTAAACTCAACGATGCAACTCAAAAGGATCATTTCCCTCTTCCCTTTATTGATTAAATGTTAGAGCGTTTATGTGGGAATAAATATTACTGTTTTCTTGATGGTTTTTCAGGATTCTTCCAAATTACGATCGCATCCGAAGATCAAGAAAAGACAATGCTCACTTGTCCTTATAGGACTTTTGCTTACCGACGAATGCCATTTGGATTATGCAACGCACTAGCTACTTTTCAAAGATGCATGACGCCAATTTTCCACGACATGGTGGAAGACTTTATGGAAGTATTCATGGACGATTTCTTGGTATTCGGTAACTCTTTTGATTGTTGTCTAGCTAATTTAGATAGGATGCTTGCTAGATGTGAAGAAACCAACCTTGTGCTGAATTGGGAAAAAGTCATTATATGGTAAAAGAAGGGATTGTTTTAGGACGCAAAATTTCAGGGGCTAGAATTGAGGTTGATAGAGCTAAAATCGATGTGATAGCTAAATTTCCATACCCAACAAACGTGAAAGGGATGAGAAGCTTTCTAGGGCATGCTGGATTTTACCGAAGGTTCATAAAAGACTTTTCCATGATTTCTAAACCCATGACCCAACTTTTAATGAAAGACGCAAAGTTTGATTTTTTGACGATTGCAAAAAGGCGTTTAACATTTTGAAAGAAAAATTAACCACTATGCCTATCATAATATCTCCTGATTGGAACGTGCCCTTTGAATTGATGTGCGACGCTAGTGACTTCACTGTTGGAGCTGTGTTAGGACAACGAATAGACGGGAAATTTAAACCAATCTATTATGCTAGCAAAACTCTGAATAATGCCCAAGAGCATTACACCACCACTGAAAAAGAACTTCTTGCAGTTGTTTTCTAGTTTGATAAGTTTCGCCCATATCTTATCTTATCAAAAAACATATCGAATACTGATCGAAGATCACTTTAAAGTATTTGTTTAGCAAACAGGATGCCAAACCAAGGCTTATAAGGTGGGTTCTGCTTCTTCAAGGGTTTGAAATTGAGATTAAGGATTAAAAAAGGGGCAGAGAACTTAGTTGTGGATCATTTGTCAAGACTCGAGAACCCAAACTTGGGAACATTCGCGGAAGAGGAAATAGCTGACAAGTTTCCCGACGAACATCTTAAAATATTGAAAACCGAGTTAAATGAGGACGAACCATGGTATGCTGATTATGTTAATTATATCGTTGGAAAGATTGTGCCTCCGAATTGGACAGTTGAAAAAAGAAGAAGATTTTTCTCTCAAGTAAAAAAATATTTTTGGGATGAACCATACGCATTCAAGCTATGCCCGGATAATATAACGAGACGATGCGTTGCTGGAGGCGAAATCCATGAAATCTTGGCATATTGTCAATCTGGACCAATTGGGGGTCATCATAGTGCGTCAATTACTGGAAGGAAAGTATATGAAGCATGATTCTTTTGGCCTAGCATCTTTAAAGATGCTAAATATTATGTAATGAGATGTGATGCATGTCAGAGATCTAGAAACATTTCATCAAGAAGTAAGATGCCTCAGAACAATATTCAGGTATGTGATGTGTTTGACGTATGGGGGCTAGACTTTATGGGACCCTTTCCTAACTCGAAGGGAAACAAATACATATTGGTAGCAGTAGATTATGTATCAAAATGGGTCAAAGCTCAAGCACTTCCTACAAACGATGCTTGCGTTGTGATTAAGTTTTTAAGAAGGTTATTTGCAAGATTTGGAGTTCCTAAAGCTTTAATTAGTAATCGGGGTACACATTTTGGTAACTCTTAACTTGAAAAAGCTTTGCAAAAGTATAGAGTAACGCATAAGTTATCAACAACATATCACCCTCAAACTAATGGGCAAACCAAAGTGACCAATAGGGCTATTAAACGTATCTTGGAAAGGTCTGTTGGATATAATCTGAAGAATTGGTTCGAAAAACTCGACGATGCGTTATGGGCATTCAGAACCGCCTACAAAACACCTCACGGGATGCACCCCCTTTAGCTAGTGTTATGGAAAGGCTTTGTCACTTCCAGTGGAAGTCAACACAAAGCATAATTGTGCACAAAAACAATGTAATATGAATCTCTCATCTACATAAAGAACCATTACCTGGAACCTTAACGAATTGACGGAGATTAAAGATGGAGCATACAAAACACCATGATCTACAAGGAAAGAACTAAGAGATGGCACGACTCTAGGCTTCGTGGGGATAAGAACTTCAAAGTGGGAGACAAGGTATTGCTATTTAACTCTAGATTTAAGATACATCCAGGTTAGATCAAATCAAGGTGGTACGGGCCAAATGTGGTAAAGACTGTGTATCCGTATAGAACCATATAGATCATCGACAGAAACAGAATTAGCTTCAAAGTCAACAGACAAAGGTTAAAAAAATACCACGATGAACATACTGATGCAGAAGATAAAGAAGTAATGGAGTTTGAACAAGATACAACGTAAAAGAAGGAAGAAAAAGTATAACTTAAAGACTTCGCTGTAAACAAAAGTGCTTCCCGGGAGACAACCCGGATTGTTATTTATTTTTATCGAGTCTGTCTTCCCAGACATCAATACGGCATAACGCATTCCCCCCCCCCATACCATAGAACGGCGTATTGAATGTCTGGACGTATCAGTCCTTTATTTTTATATGCCCATTTAAAACGTTATTGTCAGTTATGTCAATACGGCGTATTCATGCACATGATACGGCGTATTCAACAGACTGACCCATATTTAGTATTTAGTTTAGTTTAAATTAACCTTAGGTACCAAGATAGTAATGCAATGTTTTTCCTATATGTTGCATAGGACCTCGCTAAAAGAAAAGAAATCGAACAATGGTGAGGAGAATTCAACGAAATTAGGAATTTTTATGTAATTGAGTGGTGAGACTTGAAACATCAAGACGTTGTTCAACGATCTTTCGCTCATAAAACATCAACATGGCTACACACCAACAAATATCAGGGATTTTCTCATACGCTATCTCTTATAAATTCCGTAATTAATGTTATAATCAAAACAATGAGGACGTTGTATAATTCAAGTGGAGTATGTGAATTAGAATGATATCTTGACCTAAATGATTTCACAATAAAAAAGTGACTAAATTAATTTTTTTTCAACATCTTTTAATGAAATTTACTTGATACATAACCGCACACATAACCATTGTTTAATATTATGAGGATAAGACCCTTATCATATTCCAAAGTTTACACCCCAAATTCCATAAAATGAGTGTTCGTGATGTTGTAAGACTTTTAGAACGTTGGCTTTGTAAACTATTCGAGACCACAATAATGAGTACTATGGATTTAGATGGAATAACTTGTTTAAATTAGTAAATTTTTAGTATTACACCCAAAAAGCTTATGCATGTTGTTTTATTAACTAACTACACTGGTTAGTTAAATTATCGTAAAAACCTTTGATTATACTCTCATCTTAAGAGTAAAAACCCTATAACAACTCCGTAGAGCCAATCATTTAAGGAATTACACCAACATATCTGTTTCGTTACACTTTACACCTTAGCCAACCTGTTAATTATGACCATTTACAGTTGCTAGTTGCTTAAAGTGATAAATTAAGTATTATCCCGAGTCTTGTGACATTTCTATCTTTAGGTATGGTTTTGGAAAATTTACACTTGCAGATAATGGGAATGTATACAAGTAGTCAAAACGCTTGTATTTTTACTACCACAACGCAATTATATAGGTACGTCCGAAGAATAAAGAATTACCTGAAGGAATTATCCGGAGTATAATGATCGATAAGATGTGCGGAAATTACACCGATTTCCGTAAATAGTGTTAGGAAAAAATCGAAAAATAAGAAAAAATCTCAACCAAAAAAGAAAGAAAAGTATGTAGATAATCTCAAGAGCTTTAGACCGAAGAATAATATGAAGAGATCGATTATTTCGTTGATACGTTCCTTATAAAGACAACAATGTAGAGTATGTATAAAGTGATAGATATCACAATTGACTAGTTAAAATGTATGTAAAGTAAGAGGAATGAACAGGAAGTTGACCGTTACGGGAACGCCAACTTTGGTTGTTGTTTTTGATTCTATTCAAGACGTTTTGAAAATAGTTTGTTCTTAATCATGAAAACGTCGAGAAAAAGTGTCTAGCAACTTATTCTTGTACTTAATCTATTTGTCTTTTCAATAAATTTTATTAACAACAATTTAATATCCCTTTTCCAAAACATGAACCATAGGGTTTTACGTGAACAGGATGTGTACAAGCATGTAAAATTCAATTCCCGTCGTTCCGTCCATGTATGCATGTCTCAGCTGCCTGTCTTTTGGTTATTACTATTCGGTGAAAGTTAGAAGATCACTACGCTATATCATTCTTCATCCTAAACCCTAGGTTAAAACTCGAATGAGGAGTGAACGAAAACAACACACTGTCGATTCCGTCGTTAACGGCCATGGAATGTGTGTCTTCTGACTGCTTTGGTTTGGTAGTGTACATTTTGGTGAAGATTGCAGAATGATCAACACCTAAGCCTATAATAAAAACCCATTTTAACCTTTATAACTTGTTACTTTCTTAGCTTCCTATGGTGGAGATGTGTTGTCCTTGGCGAAAACCTATGATAGAATACTAATCGACCACGACCGAGCAATTTAGCGAACTAGTAACATGTTCCCACATAGATTAGTTTGAGTGATTTGAGTGTTTTTATCTTCCTATTTTCCGTGAGTCTTGGTTGGTAACTTTAAATACATCGAAAATAAATTCATAAACGAAAAAATCTTAGGGAAACATTTTTTTATAAACTTCAAATGATACTTGTAACAAGTAGGATTCAAGTGGGGATATTGATGACAACAAAAAACGTCTATTTATAGCAACATATATCCCATGTAATTAACCTATTTTGTATGAAATATTGCAAAGGAATTGTTAACTTAATCGTTTAATATAGAAATTGCAGTAATAATGGAGTACTTGGTGAAGTTAACTAAAAGCCACTCATTCTGGAGCTTAATAAAGATATTTAAAAAGATTACTGTTCTACAACCAAAACGCCGTAATCATCAAGGAAGATACGACGTAGCTGGTCTGCACTCACCAAAGCCACAAAAAAAAACAAGAACCAATACTCGTGTATCCAGAAGAAGGCAATAACGCCGTATTCAAGCTCTTGAGGAATAAAATAATCTGGAAGATATCAAACGTGGTCCTACGACAGAAGAACCCCAAAACGTCGTATCCAAAACATTGATTCCGCCGTACGAACCGACTCCAGGCCTATGACAAATAGAAAACTCAAAAACGAGTTTTAAGTGTGCTAAAATCATATTTTCGATAACCTAAACCATAAAGTTAATATCAAAGTAAAAAAAAAAGCAGAAGAGGTCGAGCAACCGCAATTCATTCCATAGGAGACAACTGTATTTCTATACTTTTTGTAATCGATTAGTTTTAGTATCAATCGTTAACTGGCGATCGGTTAGTTATCCCCTTAGCTAAAATCAATTAATCTTGTATTAAAATGATGTTTGAAGGCTAATACCTTCCGGGTATTATCCATTGTTATAGAGATCTAATGTTTAGTTTGTTTATCTCAGATTTCTTAATCTTTATCGTTGAAATTGCTTGTTATGTTTATTCATCATACTTGTTTACGTGCTTTGTATGCGACCCAATCATGTCAACTAGATCTTAGTATACGAATCCCAACAAGTAATCTAGATGTCGGGATAGCTCTCATATAGTGATTATACATCTAGACACAGATATTACATAATTGACACCTATCATCAACCTTTGATTGTGAGCTTAGATTTTGGGCCATAAAGTGACCTTGGAATCAAACAGTACGTTCTACTCAATTGGTAAAGACTTGTTTGTAGACTAACTAGTGGGGGGGGGGGGGGGGGGGGGGGGGGGGGGGGGTGGGGGGGGGGGGGGGGGGGGGGGTGGTGAATTGCATTAAGCAGTAAGTGGGTAAATCCTCTATGTAGCTAGGTATTAATAAGATCCCATTGCCTTAATCCCTAAGCATAATTATAATCAGCAAAAAAGGATGCTTTATGCGGAATGCGTTTAATTGACAGGATCTACGGGTCAATGGTCTTAGGAAGAAGTAACGCCTAAGACTTAAGATGATAATTCGCTTCAAGAAAATTAATCATGGCACTAATAAACAAACAACCGTCTTTATTGGATTAATAATGTTAATACAGTTTCCTTTAATATTTAGCTAGAATCGCACTTTATCTTTCTGTTAATTCGCTTGCGTGTGTTTTAATGTCTAAGAATTGGTTTTAGTCCACCATAAAACCCGTGCCAGTCTCTCAACTGAAAACCCCCTTTAATCCTTTAAGATTTTAAGAGTTAACTATGGTTGTAGCATAGCATTAGACTAACTAGATTAAGACAAAACAAAGTAATTAATAATTAGAAAGTGTTTCCTCGTCTCAAGTGTCGACATCCTACTTACCATGAAACTTCCCACGACCGGGTACACTTCCGTAAAGTTCGTTTTTGGTTAATTTCGGCCAAAAAATATAAATTTAAAACTTGATCATAATTTAAACGACCACACAACGACAAAATCAGGTTATCATTTTCACTATCCGATTAACCAATGAAGCAAAAACTTTAAGAAGTATTTTCAAAGAATGCAACGATATTTACTTGTGCAGGCCGTTTTAAAAATCCATGTTTAATGTACACGGGTAGAGTTACTATCGAGTCGATAATACGCGATTTAGAGTTTTTTGACGATGGTTATGCAACTATGGCAAAAAATGGTTTACCGACTCTTTAGAAGGTTTGTATAATATTTATTATACAAAATATGGTAACCCAACAACAACAACTGAATCAAGTAGTGAGGCTTCTTCATCGAGGGAGAGTGGCGGGAATCAAATGACCCAGTTGCTAAACCGGTTGAAAGAACATAAAAACAAAAAGGCAAGGATTGATCCTTCATTGTCCTCTGAATATGAGCAATATGTTCATTTAGATTTTGTCACATATTTTCAAATAACAGAGTTTGCAGCTTTTGATGTCTTTGGTTTTTAAAAGGCAAAGGAAACAATGTTTCCCGTTCAATCTCGCATGGCCATGGATATACTAAGTGTCCAAGCTACTTCGGTAGCTTCTGAATCCGCATTTTCAACAAGTGGGAGGGTGTTGTCAATCCAAAGAATAAGACTTACTTCGACGTCCTTAGAGATGTGCATGTGCTTAAAAGATCACTTGGACGCTCAAGAGCGTAAACAAGACAAACCTACTCTTGAAACCCCCGTAGACTATGAAGAAGAGATCTTGGATGCTGAGGTGCAATAAAATAAAGCCATTCCACTATCCGATGAAGAAATTGCACTTGATGCTGCAAGCAGCGAAGGTTATATGTCTAGACCCGGTTCAGGAGGAGAAGAGGGCAATTATGGTTATGATATGACGAACTATCACGAGGATTACTAATTGTCGATTATGATTTTGTATTTTCAATTCTGATGTATTATGTTGTATTTTCCTTTTCGATGTATTTCGTTTCTGATGTATTAGGCTTTATATTAAATAAAAGTTGAAGTTTATTCAGTTGATTGCGTATAAAATCACAAAAAATGAAGAAAAAAACACAAACCGGTCCAAACCGGTTTTACAAGTTAACCGGTTCCAAACCGGTGTGATCGGTTTGAATTTTAAACCGCCCAAAACCGGTTCCAAACCATTCATTATTCTCCAAAACCAGGTTTAGACTTTTCGATGACCTGAAGACATATTACCTGTTTACTGAAACTACACCGAACTGGTTACAAACCGGTTTGCGCACGGATACACTAAACTAACTATTCGCACAGTTGGCTAGGCCCTAGTATTGTGGGGTGAACGTGCGCAAACCGGTTAACCAGTTTTGGTTCAGTTTCGGTCAACAGGAACCTGTTTCAGTCAACGAACCAATTCGAACTGGTTTGAGTGAAACCGAAACTGGTTTGAGTGAAACCGGAACCGGTTTGGAACTGGTTTTGGGGGGTCGAAAAGGCGAACCGGTTAGAACCGGGTTGGAACCGGTTCAAACCCGGTTAACCAACCGGTTTCTTTTTTTTTTGCTTTTTGTTTTTTTTATACCAATACACTAACATAAACTCAACTATCATCTAATTAAAAACCAATAATCGAAAACAAAATACATCGGAAAGGAAATACAACATAAGACATCGGAATTGAAAATAAAACATCATAATCGAAAAATAGTAATCATCATAACTGTGAAAAACTAGAAGGGGGTTGAATAGTTTACCGCTTTTAATTAAGGATTTTAAAGTGGTTTGGTAAAAATATCTAGATTCCGACTTTTATGTGAATTCAACACTTGCCACAATATACTACAATAAACTATCTAAAACAATTACTGGATAGTATGAAAAATAATGTAGAGACAATAGATAAGAGTAGAACAAATCAAACCATAATGGAGGATTTATATGGTTCAGACAACGATAGCACCAACTTCACCTACTCACTCCTCGACACCTACTCGAGAGTTTTAGAGTCCGAGTCGTGAAAACGTGATTTAGATGGTCGTTCTTATAAGTCAAGCCAGAACCTAAAAGTCAAAGGGTAAAATCGTCATTCAAAATTTCAAAAATTCTCGGATGTTACATTGGGTGAGCCCGGTTCATTGTGTCCCTAAGAAGGGAGGCATAACTGTGGTAACAAATGAGGAAAACGAATTGATTCCGACTCGATTAGTTACGGGATGGCGTATATGCATTGACTACCAAAAGTTAAATGACGCTACCTGTAAATACCATTTACCTCTTCCATTCATGGACCAAATGCTCGAGAGATTAGCGGAGAACGAAGACTATTGTTTTCTCCATGGTTTCTCGGGTTATTTTCAAATTCCCATCGACCCTCAAGATCAAGAAAATACCATATTCACTTGTCCTTATGGAACGTTTGCCTACCGTCGCATGCCTTTCGGTTTATGCAATGCACCGGGCACGGTGTATGATGGCTATCTTTCATGATATGATCGAAAAAACGATGGAAGTCTTTATGGATGACTTTTCGGTCTTTGGGAATTCATTCAAAACTTGCCTCTCCTATTTAGACAAGATGCCCCAAAGGTGTAAAGACACCAATCTTGTTCTAAACTAGGAGAAGAGCCACTTTATGGTCAAGGAAGGAATTGTCCTTGGCCATAAGATTTCTAAGAACGGGATTGAGGTAGATAAGGCTAAAGTTAATGTAATCGCTAAGCTACCTCATCCTACTACCGTCAAGGGTATTCGGAGTTTTCTCAGTTACGCCGGGTTTTATCGACGATTTATTAAAGATTTTTCGAAAATAGCCCGGCCGATGACCTGACTTCTTGAGAAAGACACTTCGTTCTTCTCTAAAGAGTACATTGAAGCATTTCAAAATCTTAAGAAGAAGCTTACCGAAGCACCAATCTTGATTTCCCCCGATTGGGACCTACCTTTTGAGCTAATGTGCGATGCAAGTGATTATGCTATAGGTGCGGTCTTGGGGCAACGGAAAGAGAAACATTTTCGGCCTGTACACTATTCAAGAAAAACCATGACCGAGGCTCAAGCACATTACACCACGACGGAGAAAGAAATGTTAGCCGTGGTGTATGCTTTCGAAAAATTCCGGTCTTACCTTGTCTTGTCTAAAAGCATTGTGTATACGAATCATTCGGCATTAAAATACCTTTTTAGTAAGCAAGATGCTAAGCCGAGGTTGCTCTGGTAGGTTCTCCTCCTTCAAGAGTTTGATATCATCATCCGTGATAAAAAAAAGGAGCCGAGAACCTCGCGGCCGATCATTTGTCCCGATTAGAGAATCCTCACCAAAATGTGCTCGAGAAAAAGGAAATTACGAAAACATTTCCTCTCGAGACACTTGGTATGGTAACTTTACGTGGTAATGATAGTACCCCATGCTTTGCCATTTTGCAAACTGCCATGCGAGGAATTTTGTGATTAAAGGGATGTCGTCCCAACAAAAGAACAAGTTTTTCAAGGATGTTAAACACTACTTTTGGGACGACCCCTATTTGTTCAAAATATGTGCGGATCAAGTGATCCGGTGGTGTGTTTCCGGCCAAGAAGCTATAGATATCCTCATAGCTTGCTATAATGGGCCCATCGGGGGACATTATGGTGCCAACTACACCGCCAAGAAAGTTTTTGACTCATGATTTTATTGGCCCATAATTTACCGAGATGCCCATGACTTGGTCACCCGATGTGACACTTGTCAATGTCAAAGAAAAATTTCGCAACGTGATGAAATGCCACAAAATTCTATCTAAGTTTGCAAAATCTTTGACGTGTGGGGCATCGATTTCATGGGGCCGTTCCCATCTTCACGAGGGAACAAGTATATACTCGTTGCGGTCGATTACTTGTCAAAATGGGTCAAAGCGAAAGCGCTCCCCACCAACGACGCCCGAGTTATTTGCAAATTCTTAAAATCTCTCTTTGCTCGGTTTGGAACTCCCCGCGCTATCATTAGTGATTGCGGTACGCACTTTTGCGATGACCAATTCTCAAAGGTCATGCTTAAGTACGGTGTCACTCACCGTCTTGCTACCGCGTATCACCCCCAAACAAGCGGGCAAGTGGAAGTCTCCAACCGTGGTTTGAAAAGAATCTTGGAAAGGATTGTAGGCGAGAACCGTGCCTCTTGGTCGGATAAATTAGATGACGCACTTTGGGCCTTCCGTACCGCGTTTAAAACACCCATCGGGTGTACGCCTTATAAGCTTTTCATCTACCGATCGAGCTCGAGCACAAAGCCTATTGGGATTTGAAGCATGCAAACTTTGACCTTAAGATCGCGGGTGATCACCGTAAAGTTCAAATCAATGAACTAAATGAACTTCGTGATCAAGCCTATGAGAACTCTTTGATCTACAAAGAGAAAACAAAGAGGATCCATGACTCCAAGATCAAAAACCGCATTTTCAACGTTGGTGATCGAGTCCTCCTCTTTAATTCTAGATTGAAGATTTTATCGGGCAAGCTAAAATCCCGCTGGACTGGACCGTTCACCATTGCCCATGTGTACCCTTATGGCACCGTCGAGTTATCTCAAACCGACGGGCCAAACTTCAAGGTGAACGGTCATAGACTTAAGCATTACTTTGGAGGGGACATACCACATATGGTTGTCCCGGATCTCCAAACCTTCCCCAAGGACCAATGAATTCGGGGACGGGTCAAGCTAAGTGACCTTAAACAAGCGCTTCGTGGGTGGCAACCCATGCTTATCCTAATATAATGATAGTAATGAATAAGTGTAACGTGAGGAGGTGTGCCTCTTCCATTCTCGTTTGCTTGTGTTTTTGTGATGATTGTCCAGGATTGTCCCGGATTTTTGAAGCCTCTCGTGCTCGTGGTTTTGTCCTTCGTTCACTCGAGCTTCAAATCCTCAGCTTCATTTTGGGAATCCAATATCCAAATCTTATCGACTAACGCTCATCTTTAGCACACTTAATAAACGGCTTTAGAGTGACGTAGAGACCCTTCTTAAAACATTGAGGACAATGTTTAGTTCTAGTATGGGGGGATCTATCGATTTGATTGTGCCTGCAGCCGTTGTTTTCACGTAATCCCGTTTTTACCACCAAAATACCAAAAAAATGAAAAAATTTAAAAATTTTCAAAAATAAAATAAGTGTTTTGTCACAATTTTGACTTTCCTGCTGGGTAGAATAAGAATAAATTTTGACTCGATCGAGCGTGTTGAGCTCTAGCTTGTTCCTTAACTTTTAGACTAAGCATTCGCGGATCTTTGCGAAGAACGAAAAATGATAGAGTTAATTATGAGTTAGATGCTAAACAAGGATTATTTGGAAATCTTAAGAGCTCATGTGTGTAATTTGTGGCTTTTTCTCCCATAAGCTCCTAACCGGACTAATAATACGTGTTATCTTTGAAAATTAAACTTAAATCAACAATTTTTGAAATATAGTCTATAACATTTTTGTCTTAGTTCAAATTTATACTTAAATTTTCCAAAAAGAAGTCTTCTTTATATATCATGGTATAAAGTTTAATAAAAAAGAAAAAAAAAGAAAAAAAAATGAGAAAAAGAAAAAAAAGGTTGATGAATAAGGTAATAATATAAGTTGTGGGCTGATAAAAGTTTACTTCCTCTTGCCGGCTCACAACCGATGTGGCAGTCTTCAAAAGAAAGCCCATAGTAAGAATAATAATCAGAGACTGATAAAAGTTTGTTGCATCTTGCCGGCTCACAACCGATGTTGCAGCCTTCAAAAAGGCCGAGGATTTCAATTGCATCATGGTTATATTAATGTTAAGTGTAATAAATGTGATTTAATAAATATAAGGAAAATCTCTTTTTCTTAAATTTAAATATGCTTTTGAACTAAGACTATTTCATTTTGAGTTGTGATTTTTCTAAATACGCTATGTATAAACAGGAAACCTAAGAGTTTTTGAAACCGAAGGTCCGTGAGTCTCGATACTAGTCTCTGTGGGGTGTCAAAATCCTGGTCACTTAGCCGTAAGGTTGGGATGTGCCGAGACGAAAGTCGCTACATGGGATGATCTCTCCTTCAAACTCATTACTTTTTGGGTGGAACGTGAAGCATAGAAATTTTGCAAAACTTTGATCTATGGTTGAAATTCGAAATAAACACATTCACCTAATATATAATAATTGTCGGGAGTGAAATGTTCACAAGTTATAAATATGAGTAGTGTTAGCATCTTAACTTATATTTAACGGTGATTTCGCTTTAAGCTTGGTTTGGAATAAGTGAAAAGTCGGGAACGATGAATTTATCCTTTTTGGGGTATTTTAGGATTGAAATGCGTCTTGTTCTATGACCCTAAAAGTTATAAAATAACGAAAGTCAAACATGTTAGTTAGTTGCTTAAAAAGAAAAGTACAAAAAAATGAAATGAGAAAAAGGAAAAATACAAAAATATGTGTGGTAATAAGTGTATATATTTAAAAAATGGTCAAAACGGGGCATTTCAAAGCTATTGATTCTTTAATTCCCCTTGATGAATACTTAGCTACTTTTCGAGGTAATTAGTCGAGGGGGATTGAGATTTTTGGTTTTCTTAAGTGTTTACTTGTAGCATTGCGTGAGGACACGACAATATCTTAGTATGGAGGATTTTGGTATGTGCTTAATTACACATACCATTTTCCATTAAAAATAGACTTAAATGACAAAAAACTTACCAAAAATACATTGTATTTGTATGTTTTCTTTTATATTGTGCAGGAAACGGATATCTAAGAAAAAGACAAAAATCAAAGCAAAACGGACAAAACCGAGCATGGAACGGAAAGAGCGTAAAAAAGACAAAGTCAACCAGTCAAAGTCAAAGTCAACTCCGACAAAGTCAAAGCCAAAGACGGAGCCAAAACCGAAGAAATATTTAATGAGCCAACCTGCACCCATTTAATGGGCCGGGACAGCCCATTAAGCATTTTTATCAAAGACTTATAAGCCTTAAAGTCTTATAAAAAACTCTTTTAAACCCAAATCCATACCCGACCCAATCATAAGGCCCAAACCATTACCCCATTAACAACTTAACCCTGTTAACTATAAACCCTGTACAACCCCTTACATCGTTAGTCCCCAAGGACTAACATTGTTAGTCCAAAAGGACTAACGATGCAAACTTATACTAAAATCACGGAAAGCGCCCGTTAAACAAAAACACACAAACCATATCCCTGAAATCCCACCAATTCCCAAACCCGACATTATTCATCTGTCGTCTACCTCTGCACCCTGTAACAAAACAACAAAACTCCTCAACCCCACTTCATAAACACCAATTGCCACCTTGGCAATCCCCTTATACACCATTCGTCCATGGAAGAAGACAAAAATCAAAGGTTGAGATCATACGACTTGGAGAACACTCAAGATAAATGGCTAGGAATTATTTTTGAGCTCACTCACACAAGAAAAACACCTCAGTTTACACTCACAAAATAAGCACAAGTGAAGACCTAGAACCTTCATAGTTTTAGTATATATAGACTCTTGTAAGCCTTAAAGGGAACCTAGTTTAATTTACAGCTTATTTTAGTTTACATTTAGCTCATTGTACTTTTTAATTCAAATCTTGTAATCTTTCTTTAATGAAATTTAAGTTTTATGTTAAAATCTTGTTTTCTTAATTAATGTCATTTGTGTTCTAAAAGTGTTTTTAAAGCTCATTATAAGCTCTTATATAACTCTCATATAATCTGTTTACATTAAGCAATTTAAAAGGTTAAGTACTTAAGAAAATTTTACCAAAAAACAAAAAAAAAATTCACCCTCAAATTACCATAACTTATTTGGATGATAAGCCAGAAATGGAAGGGCTTATGGACAATACTAGATTGTCTTTGACAAGCTAGAGCTTAGTGGATAAGCTCTAAGAGCATTGTTTAGCCTTATTTAAGCAAAGGCTTTTGTAAGTTTGCAATTTCTAAGTTTTTGCTTATTCACTGTTTAGTTGCGTATTCCTGCTTATTATTTTCTTATTTATGCTTATTAGTGTGTTTATTTGATAGTTAATGCTTATTTGTAAGTTAGATTTCATTTGTTTAAATTTTAATTTAAACTGTCCAATTTAGGTCTTTATACTGCTTATTATGTTTTGCTTATTTAAAGTGCTTATCTGTGGTTGAACTTTGCTTCTTATTGATTAATATTGATTAATCATCATCTGTTTTCAAAGAACTGTGCTTAAATCCTTAAAATTCAGTTTTAAAATGGTTTTGTAAAACTTAAAGGGGTATTTGGTTTAAGAGTCAAAGTGGGTCAAAAGTGCTTAAAAATAGTTTGGGTCACTTGGCCAACTTTGTCAAGCATTTTTTTTAAGTCTTAATAAGCTGATTTAGAAGTTTTTTAGTTTAAAAGTTTGTTTTTAAGGTTTTTCTATAAGAAACTTAAATTTGTGGTATTAAAACAGATTTAAGTTGCTTATTTGATTAACTTTTTAAAAACATACTTTAAGCATAGTTTTAGTGTTGTTTTTAGTAGTAAAATGCATTATGCATGTGTTGTTTAAATATCCTTTAGTGTAGTTAAGTTTTGGTTGAAATCTGTTAAAATTTTTGCTAAGTGTTCTTTTTGAAAAAAAATTAGCTTTTACGTTTGCTTTTTATGGCTTATTCTGAATTTCAAAATGGTTTTTGATTCTTGTTATACATTCTTTGAGGTCCAACTTCAATCTGTTTGAAGGTCTTATAGCCATAAGGTTCTGTTTGTTCACTTATTTTTAAGCTCAAAAGTAGGTTTTTACAAAAGGTTTGAAAAAAAAATTATAAGTGTTTGTGTCTGTGTGAACTAGCCTTTTCATAACCCCTTTTCAAGGCTTATCTGAATTTCAAACTCAATTTTCTTTGATGATTATTAAAGCTTATTGTTCAAACTTTTCAGTGGTATAAGCCATATAGCCATAAGGATCCATCTTCTAGCTTAAAAATAAGCTAGAAAGTGCCCTTGTGGCTGTTTTGATTGACAGTTTTAGCCATTTTGGCTTATTTATTTTTTATAGCTTTTCTGCTTATTATCCCTTGCTTATTTTGTTCATAATTGCTTATTAGGTGTAGTATAGTATCTGTTTTAGCATATTTGTCTCTTAGTTGCTTATTTGTGCTTAAAAAGTAAAGTAATTTTGCCCTTTTTGTCACTTAGTGTAAAAAATCAAAACTGTCTGCTTATTGTTGCTTGTTCCCAATTTATTTTAGGATTTTATAAAAAAGTTGTTTTTTTTAAACTTTGCTGTTTTTGCTTATTTTATAAGTTTAAAAAATGTTTTTAAAAAAAGAAGAGGTCGTAGGGGTCGAATCTGTGACCTCCCTTTTACCAAACCAACACACTTAACATACACTTCTAATACCATCAGCACCAGTAAGGCCATCTGGTCTTCTTATGCACAATTTATTTCTTAAACACACTTTAGCTTCCTTTTTTAAATCATAAGCCGTAGCTTATTTAGGCTTGTTTGTAGCTTATTTGATAAGCTGGCTTATCCAGCTTATTTTTCCTGCCTTCTTTACTACATTTAGTACTTTTGTGGAATTTTTCAGATTTTTATGATTTAGATTAGTATTTTTAATATTTAATTTAGAGTGAAACATTTTTTAATTCATAAAAAAATATTAAAAAATCAAAAAAATATAATTCTTTTTTTTTAAACTTTCTTTTATCATTTAGGACTTAGGAAAATTAATTTTGATTCCGTAGGGTTAAAATTTTAGATTTTGAATTTTTAAAGAACGGGATTGAATCCCGTTAATGTTTTTTGCGTTTTTAAGCTTAAATTACTTTCGTTTTTTATCTAGTTTTCTTTGTTCTTGCATTTTAGTCACTTAGGATTTATAAAAAGTTAAAAATCACTTTAGGATTAAATTTTGATAATTTAGGGTTTTAAGTCGCGTTTTTAGGATTCCCATTATCATTACTAGTTTAAATCATTAATTGCTTTCGTTCTTAGCTTGCTTTTAATTGCATTTTCCGTAGAATTAGAAAACCAATCAAAATCTTGTTGAATTCAAACATCAAATATCAAACCGACTCCCAACTTTCCATTTGCATTCCTCGTCGGGAAAACGACCCGGGAATATCATACTACTCGGATTTCATTGATTTTCTTTCTTTGAACCTTATCAAGAGTCACTTGGTTTGGTTTGGTTTATATTTATTTATATATATAAAGAAAGTGGTCACTTGCCATGTTTTAGTACTGCTGACCTTAGAGTTAGTACTGCTAGGCTAATTTAAGTACTGCTAGAAGACCGTTAGTACTGTTTGAGCCATAACTGAATTTCCTTCACTAATTATTGCCGTTGCGAAATTTCCGCCAATTGCCTTGCTTATAGCCTATAGGGTTTGACTAATTGGAGAATTCATGATCTTTCTATAAATTCATAAGATTTCTTCAAGATAAGTACAAATCTTATTCAGTTGGTGCAAATTTAAAATTTTAAACACTCTCTTATCTCAATTACCTCTACCAAACATTCATACTCTCTCCCACGATCATTTCCCAGAACCTTAATTTAACTTTATATTCATTAAATGGCGAGTTTAGAGTTTTGCGACAAGCACAACATGGTTGCATACTTGGAGAAGTCGGAGGGAAGTGAGGGATTTTACCAAATCATTGATTTTCTAACTTCCAGTCACATTTATTATGCCCTCACAGAAAGCCCAACCCTTTATGCTTCAACTATTGAACAATTTTGGCAAATTGATGCTCTATGTACAACTGAGGAATGAGTCATGGCTATTACTGCTACCATAGATAGAAAAGTCAAGCTATTGGTTACTAAGGCCCCCATTAGAAGACATCTTAAGCTTGAAGATTCTGAAGGTCTCAATACTCTCCCTACTGTAGAGATTTTTGAGCAATTGGCTTTTATGGGGTATGTAACTACTTCTGACAGTCTCACTTTTCAAAAAGGACATTTTTCTTCTTAGTGGAAGTTCTTCATTAATACAATTCTCCACTGCTTGAGTCTTAAGAAGACTGCTTGGGAGCAGTTTAGTAGTAACATAGCTACTGCTATTATATGTCTGGCAACAAACAGAACCTTTAACTTTTCCCACTTCATTTTTGAGGCCATGGTAAAGAACATAGATAGTAAGACAAAGTTTTTGATGTATCCTAGATTTATTCAAATCTTGTTGAACAAACACCAAAGACTTCTTTTCCCACATACAAGAACCTATCCTACTCCTCTCCTTACACAAAAACTGTTCAGCAACATGAAAAGAGCATCCAAAGGATATTCTGAGGTGATTAATCCATTGTTTGAACTAATGCTAGTTCAGCATCAGGCTGATGAACCATCTATCTAAGCTTCACATGAGACATCTCCTTCAAGAATCACATCCTCACCATCATTATCACCTCAAACACATTCATCCACCTCACAAGCACAAACCGCACCTGTTGCAGAGGAGGCTACTCAAATGCCCCATGAATCACCTCTCCAAAGTGTTCACTCACTTAGACGTGATGAGGGTAGTTTATCACTAAATGAATTGACGGTTCTTTGTACCTCATTGTCCAAGAAGGTTAAGAGCTTGGAGTCTGACCTACATCAAACAAAACAGACATATAGTACTGCTTTCACAAAACTGATCAAAAGGGTGAAGAAATTAGAGCATACTATCAAGACAAGCCAAGCTAGGAGGAGTTTTAAAGTTGTACTTTCTGATGTTGAAGAAGAGGCTAAGGATCCTTCCAAACAAGGGAGGAAGATTTATGATATTGATAAAGATCCAATTATCTCTTTGGTACAAGATGAAGGAACTTCATGGGTTCAGGAGGATCCAAAGATTCAGGAGAAGATTAGTGATGATACTAAGGTAGTGCTAGAAGAAGAAGAGCCTACTGAGATTGTGGAAGATCAAGGTAGTGGTAAAAAAGGAGAAAAAGAAGTTAGTACTATTGGTGCAGAGCATAGTACTGCTATTCCTGAAGTTAGTACTGCTGCTGCAAATTTAGTGTATATCAGAAGGAGTGTAGAAAAGATAAAAGATAAAGGTAAAGAAATTATGACAGGGCCTGAGCCTGAGCAAACTACTACAAAGTTGAAGCTAAGACAAGAAAGAGCTGGTCTTGAAGCAGCTATAAGATTACAAGAACAACTTAATGAAGAAGATAGTCAGAGGATTGCAAGGAATACAGAAATAGCTAGACAGCTACAAGAAGAAATTAATATAGCAGGACAAGAAAAGCTTGTAACTGAAGATGATCAATCTCAGGATATTAACTGGAATGATCCTTCTGTGATAAGATTTTATACACAACAGAATAGACCTTTTTCTAAAGATGAAGTGAGGAAGAACATGTGTATGTATCTGAAGAATCAAGGTGGATACAAGATGAGTTACTTCAAGGGAATGAGTTATGAAGACATTAGACCTATATTTGAAAGAGTATGGGATCAAAATAATGCTTTTATACCTAAGAATTCTAAGATAGAAAATGAAGTAATGAAGAGACCTAGATTTGATCTTCAACAAGATAATTCTAAGAGACAAAAGACTAGAGAAAGATCAATATTAGTTGAAGAACCTAAAGATAAAGAACTAGTTGAGCCATCACAAGAAGAGATACAAGAAATGAAGATCATACTTCCAGAAGAAGGGATGCATGTTGAAGCATTACAAACCAAATACCCACTTATTGACTGGGAAATTCACTTTGAAGACACAATGAAGTTTTAGAAAATCATCAGAGTAGGGAATTATACAGAGGTATATCAGACTTTTATAGATATGTTAAAGAATTTTAACAGATATGATCTAGTGAAGTTTTGGGAGTTGATTAAAGAAAGGTTTAATACAACAGAACCCATTGATGATAAAGAAAGAGAATTATAGGTTGAATTGAAGAGGTTATTTGAACCTGATACAGATGACCTTATGAAGCTTCAGAGTCATATGCATGATCCGTTGACATGGAGATTGTATGATACATGTGGTGTACATCATGTATCTACAAAGACAAGATTGGATATGTTCATGCTGGTTGAGAAAGATTATCCACTGACAAGAGGACTTACAATATTGACGCTAGTTAACAAGCTACAAGTGGATTATGATTCAGAAGTGGCAAATGAGCTTCTAAGGAAAATCTTAATTTTAGCAAACAAGCCAAGGCAGTGAAGTATTTGAAAGAATCCTCAGCAGAAGAAGTCTAGAAGATTTGATTCAGAAGAAACTTGATATTTGAACGTAAATCACAAGTTTAGGGGAGGATTGCTGGGAATAAATCTTCATACGATAGTACTGCTAGTCCAAGAGATTAATACTACTCTTATTATAACTAACAGTATTAACCGAGTTAGTATTGCTAGTACAATATTAGTACTGGTAGAGTTATTTTGTACTGCTAGAGAAACTTAATACTGCTGAAGACTTAAGACTGCCAGAAGAAGATTGCATGAAGATAAAGACGTGTGAGAAGATATATATGGATGTAATCTAAGTGTATATCTTATAAGGATAGAAAGATGTGTATATGTTTAGAATTATAGAAGATCTTAAAAGATTTGTAGTTATCTTATAAAGGACTCCTTGGTGTATAAAAGGAGGTCCTAGGTTAAGGTGTTAGATATACTTTTTGAGAATACGTTTCGCATGCTTCAAGGTTGTAAACCCTAGTACTTGTTAAGAGTACTCGTATTATTGATCTAATAATATTTGAGCATTTGGTTATATCTTGTTCATTCATATTTACTATTTCATTGATATTACTTCTAGAGTATTAAGGTGTAAATTCCGCATACACTTTAATATACACACAAAGTTTCTACAACAAGTTATTTTGGATTTATCCAAAATAATTTAACCTTAGACAATCTAAGGAATCGATCAAGGATTGAGATCAACATTCTTTATTTCACAAAGTTTACTTTTTGTAGACTCAAAAACTTCTTTCATTTCTTTTGTATCCCTTTTTAAATAGTTTCCTAAAGAATTCAAAATAGAACTGCAACTCGTAACAATCGGTTTGACTTGATCTTGACAAAAATCATTGAGTTGTATTTCTTCACGAGATGTGTAAAAAATGCTTGCTCTTTTACAATTCTTTTGAATTAACTCAGACAACGTTTGAAAACAAATTTTTATTTTATCCAATTGTATGATCAAAGGTGACTCACTCGGCATTGATGCCGAGATAGAAGAAGTTGAATTTGAAGTCTTGTCAGAAGGAATAAAAGAAGATGGAAAATATTTTTGCTCAGTAGAAAGCTCTTTTTGAGGAACAAAGTCTTTATAAAGAGCATTTATTTGTTGGTAATCAATTGTCCAACAATTCTGTCTGTTCGCAACAGCAATTGGATCATTCATTTTTTCTTTCATTTTTTCTTTCATTTTTTGTTGACTTTTGGAAGCATCATCAAGAGTGTCCTCAGTATCTTTAACATTCAAAGGAATTTCTGAATTACTCAAACTAGAGGCAAGATAAAACTTTAGACATTGAGAAATTGCTTGCTTGAGTGTATAAGGATTCGAGTATCCCAAACCATGTTTTAATTGCGGATCATACATAGATAATGGCTTTGGTCCAAGCATAAACATTCCTTGTAAGGAATTGCCAAGTTTCAACATTAGATCAACATTCTTTTTAAGTTTGGCCTCGAGATCTAGAATATTGTCATGATAACGATCCTCATTTTCACTCATTTGTCGTTTTAAAATTAAATGAGTCTTTTGAAGTTCCTCATTTTTCCGTTTGTAATCATTGACAGCTAAATCTAATTTATCTCGTTATTTTTTTAGATCTCGAATGATGTCTCGATCACGAATAAATTGAGACTGAGCTTGTTGATTAAAATGTTTTGCTTTTCGATCAGCCTCAAGAAATTCGTTGAGATAATTGTTATCCCCATTGATGTTTTCCAAAACTCGAACCCTTTCCTTATACAACTCAAGCTGATTAGTCAAAGTCGTGTTTTGTTGTTGGACTTTTTGAGCAAATAATTGTTGTTTCTCAGCTTCCAGATATGCATTTCTAGCTAGTTGTTCTAACGCATATAGGTCAGGAACATGTGTATCTTTTTCAACACTGCCACTATTAACATGTCCATTTGGTTCATCAAATATAATATTGCTATCAATTTGATCATCACCAATAGTACTGTTAATAATTTTAGTATGAGTTGGATACATTTGTTCTTTATTCTCATTGATGGATGAAGATTGTACCTCACTTATAAATGCAGAATCATAGCTTGGCCCAGCATCAGAAGTATTATTGGCTGGTTGAATTCTGGCCATTAAGCATATGTTTGCACTGAGTTCTTCAATTTCTTCCATCCTTGAAGCATCAGCAAAGAGAAAATCATTTCTGCTCATCGGTAAGAATTACACCAGCTTCATCCTGTTTTGCCAACAACATTTGCTCCATGAAAATACTTAGATCATGAACCCTTGGCTTGGGACAATTCCTAGCATAATGTCCTTTTCCATCATAGTTATAGCATTGACCCGTTGAAGTATTGCCTGGAGTCAGAGTTCGAACAATCCTTTGAACATTTTGCATCTCATCTTGTAGTCATTCATTCCTTAATAACTTCTTCTTGAACATGAAGCTCGTCTATTATTTCTTCCAACATTACCACACAATTTCTGCTTTGCAGATCACCCGTCACCTTGAACGACTACTTGATTTCTGATTAGACGAAGCATAAAGACTGATTGTTAGTTGGATTAAGAAGTTTGAGTAATGGCTTTGCAATAACAACAAGCAGATGCTAGGGATCTTCAATGGTTGTGAACATCAGTCCTGCTCATAACTCTTCCATCATAATCACCTACAGATGAAGATGTGTCCCCACATAATAAGAAAGAGTGTTTTCTTCTGGAGTTAAACCCGTGTGTGCTACTAGAGCCAAAGATCAGAGACTTTTCAACTTCTTGCCTTGAAGCATTAACCAATTTATCAAATAGGCGAAAGATAATCAAAAAGAAACATCGAAACGAATCAACTGTCAATCGTTTAAACCAAACAACTTGAGTCACATATTTCAACCACACCCGGTTGCAACTATTCAGAAAACTTTATGTTAACGGAAACAGTTGGAAACTTCATGTTGTCTTCAGTTCCAATCATTCATTAACTGAGCAAATGATTGTAGACTGAAACTAGTGACTCTCCTGTTCAACAACAAATTGATCATATTTCATTTGTAAACTGAGTTTCTCTGTCAAACTTGGTTTTTGTATAGTTTTCCCACTCATCAAACGTCAAGCACGATCCCACATTTCTTGACTGTTCTTACAAGAATCACACATGAATTGTAAATCTCATAGAATAGCAAGAAAAACATATACATAGATCCTAATTCTGCATCATAAGTACAATAAGTCATCTCCTTGAAGATCCTCTACGTCTTGCAACCTTGGTATTATTGAACCTGTAGGTGTGATGTTCCTAAATACATAAGGGCCATCTTCTAGTGCTTTGATAAGCCACTTCCTGTTTTCCCTCTTGGGCTTAAAGAAATACATTGAATATACTCAGCACCAAGTATTAACTACCCATTTCAAGCATGGGTGGCCTAGTCTTAGAACCGACATCAGCAAGGGATTGTTGGTATGTTTTGACTATCGACATGTCTTAAGATTCAAAGATTGGATATTTTTAGACCAGTATGAGTAAGATTTGTGAGAAAATATCTAAATTCGGTAACACTGTTCACGTAATCTGAAAACGAATACCCTTCTCGAACAGTACACTATCAAACTCGGAAATCTTCAAATAATAAACTCGGTAAACTACAACCTACTTAAATTCGGTAACACTATCACTATAAAACTTGGTAAACCATAAATTTTAAAATCCAACAGTTATGAATTATTAATAACCACAAATTTGATGAAACCGAATTTTATGATGATTAGATAATCCAAGTGTTCTAGAAAACTCAAATTCGATAAAACCGAATTTGATTTCGAGTTTAGTAAATCTTGAAAAACCAATTTTAACACATCAAAAACACGATAAAAAAAACCAGTGAAATGAAAGTGTAACAGACTTGTAAAGCTTAGTACCGATTTATGCTTAGTAAAATTCCCAATAACACAATTCATGAACCGAATTTGAGAACTTAACAAACGCGATAAAAACACGATTCAATACCGAATTCCTCAAAAACAATTTTTGATAGAACCAAAAGATCGAATATATCTATAACACACTGATAAAATTCGTACTAAAATTGCTAAATTTACAAGAAAAAGTCTTCCGATACTCAAAACTACTCTACCGAGAATGCAGAGCTTCAACCGAAAATCAAAACTACACTTCCGAGAATGAAATGAACACTTCCGAGAACACAATAACATCCAAAAACTCAAAATCATAGCCAAAATCAATCTCGAAACCTCAATAGCACCAACCGAATTTCCAACACCAATCATTTCATGATTCTCGATCGAACCAAAACACACACAAAATCATGCACTTTACTTCTCTAATTGCGATTGAATACCACTTATAGGTACATGAATCTTGAATCAATCATATCAACATGTAAGATTAGAGAGAATGAGGGCAAGTAAAGGGAAAATTCAAATCTTATTATGGAGGGAAAATAAGAGTTAGTTACAAGAGCATCACCCTCTAATGAAGATTAGAGGGCTATTTATAGGCAATGGGAGGGAGGCTTCCCTTCCTTATTTTCCTAACATGTCAATACTAGTCCCCTTAACTTGTTAATATGCCATTCATCTTAAATAAGCATAATAAAACCTTATTAACAATCTATATTAAACCTAAGCAAAATAAAGTCTAATATAAAACCACATAATTGACCCACTTTTCATAAATCTAACAGAAATAAATACATACGGAATCGGAAAGTAAGAGATTGATTGTGGCTTAAACACACATCATTTATACCCCGGAAAACACTATAAAACGGACTAAAAACACTAAAATACGGAAAATTATATTGCAAATATGTTTGTATTGTGTTTTTATGTCTTGTAGGTACTAAGGATTGAAAACAAAGCAAAAACAGGAATTTTCAGGTTCGATTCAATCAAGTTTACTTATTCTTTAAGAATCAGACAAAGTCGGAAAAATTCCTTAGCATACTTATCGGAAAGAAGAACGAGATACGAGTCCAACGGTATCTTCTTTGTTATTGGCCAGCCTGTAACTTTTATATGGCCGGGCCAAGCCCGTAATAGTAGCTAGCCAAACCGGCCAAGATTTTGCTCAACCTATCTTCACAATTCTAGGCCCGAAACAATTTTATAGTTGAAATGAAGAATAAAAGTTGCTAGTTCATCACGTGCCCTGAAATTAAATCCAAGGAGCTCACGTGCTCACCCACTAACTCATTCTTGTCCAATCTATAAGTGACATGTGGCCCTTATCTTTGTACTCAGTTAGCAACTAAAGGGGAAAGCACGAGTAAAGGTGTGTGTGTTTGTTTAACGCAAAAGAAATGCCACGTGGCCCTCATCCAATGCTGGATCATACCTATTTCTACTGCAATCACGATAATTGAATGCAGGCCAATGATTGGCTCAAACTTTAATGAGGCGGTGGCAAAAAATTTCATTTCTCCCCCCACATTTGGCTATAAAAGAAGACGCTCCCCTCTCATTTTGATTTATTAGATTGGTTATATTTTCATTTTTAATCCAAAGTTTTTTATCTTTTATTAAATATTTAAGTTTTAGCATTATTTTTGCTTATTGTAAAAGTTGATTTTTAGCTTATTGGGATATTAGTAACAAAGAATTGTGAATTAGCTTAAAGAGATTATGTTTTGTAGCTTATAATGTGGCTTATTTTCTTTTTTCCTTCTTTTCTTTCGAAAGCTTTTTGATAAATAAGCTCACTCCTTAAGCTTATCTTCTGAACTTATTTACCAAGCTTATTTGTGAATAAGTTTGATAAACCGAATAAGCTTCATAAGAGCTTAATCGATTCATCTCTTTTCCTAAATAAGAATATCGTCGATAATTTTATATAAAAGCTAGAGATTTAGCTTATTTTTGGTTATAAACTCTTTAGTTTTTCTTAAAGCTCTCTCATATAGATCCAATAAGCCTCATAATAGCTTATTCATTAAGTTTGAGCTTATATAGTTTATAACAAGATCCATTTAGATAGTTTGTTGTTGAGGTTGCGATTAAGCTCGTAAAAGCTTAACTTGTCTTTTCATATTAATCTTAGTTTTGTTTGTTGTTTCTCGATTAAGTATAACTTGATTTATATAAACCATCTTAGTTTTTTCTATTCATTCAGGTAAAAGCTTACATGGTTTAGATATGTCTTATTGGATAAATAAACTCATAAGTGCTTATTTATCCTTAAGTTTTAGTTTTAGTTAAGCTTTTTCCATCGTCGGTTATCACTTAATAGGTTTTAAATCTTGTCTAAAATGTTAGATTCTATTAATGCTTATTGAAGGTTCTACTTGTCAGTTTTTTTTAGCTTATTCTCTTGTTTAAGCATTTGTAGAGCTAAAAGTTTAATTCAGTGTCCCTCTCTTTGTTGAAATATTGAATTCGTTTGGTTAATCTGATTCTAAAACCAAGTAATTCGGCTCACGTAAGTTTTAGCCCAAAGTTTGTGGTTATATAGTAGGCTACTAATATCAGTGCATGCATTCTGTGTTTAAATTTGAATTTGGTATTGAGCAATTTGAGGAATTGAAATTAACTATTTATTCTAACAATATTAAATGTTTTGATCTTTGGCGAAATCGATTCAACACATAGTATAACACCCCGTGTTTTAGGGTCATTAACGTCGTCAATAAATTCACAATTAATCTTTTGTATTGTACGCGTTTGCTTTAAATCGTATACGTTAAGTTAAATCGCATAAGCCAAAAACGACCATTCAATGTAAACGGGCGTCAAAAATTAAATGTTTACATCAAGAAAGTATTAAATAATTATTTTGAGAATAATTTTGGTCATTGTTCATTTATTTTTATTGGTTACGTAAATTTATTATGGTTCGTGATAAAGTACGTTTAGACATACCCGGAACCACGTTAATTAATCTAACGCTTTATCAATACCCACTATTGTACTAACACTTAAAGTTTTATGAAATTTACCCCAATTAATATACTTTACACATTGTACATAGGAAATAAATCAAGACACCAATGCTGCAAGTAAACTCTTTTAACCATAAAAGCATCACTAGTAACTTATATATTTCACTAGATAATATGTTAACTATCAAAAAGGTTTCTAGAACCCTTTTTCCCCTCCCATCCCATGGAAACAACAACCTTGGAGACAAAAGGCACATAATTTTTACACAACTTGGACTTGTACAACACCTTTTCATTTAAACCTAGCCATTAGTCTTCCTTGAGACCATGAACTATGTTCTTGACCACTATTGCATTCTTTTTGACCATCCTATCTCTTATATGTTCAAGTATTCAAGAGAGATAACACATAGATAGCAACACTTAACAAAAAATCAAACCAAGACACTTTCTTTTGGCTCTCAATCTATACACCATGGCTCAAACACCCCCTTTTATTATAATCCATACCAAATTTTCTACAACCTATACAAGCCTTACACATCATTCCTAAAATACACAGGTTTTTGCAAGCCTTGGTTTACCATTACAAGTATTTATCAAACAAGTAAGGAAAGCTAGGGTTTCATTTGGAAAACAAGGGTTTTCTTGGTCGCAAGCTTTGGTTTTTAATCTAAACAAGGGTTTAGATTGTATTGGTTATCATCATTATTCATCATAAGGTCATCTAGAACTCGTTATGTTCTTACATTTATCATTATATGCATATTGTTTTTAATTCTTTATATAGCACGAATCACCATTTAGGATTTTTTAAACATGTAAAAAGAGTTTTTTAACTTATGAAAATCATTTTGTACACTTTTACATGATGTTGTGATATTTTTTGGGGAAAAATATATATCCATGTTAAAATGATCTATAAGTGTATAAACAAGTTGGTTAAGTGTAAAAATGATTATGTACAATTAGGTATTATAAAGTCTACTTAATATTTACAAGTAAAAAGTCAATGCACATGACATGTTAATTTTGTTTATGGAACTTTTTGATGATGTTATATGAAACACTAATATAAGTATATTGGAATTATAACACATGTACAACTCATGGTTATTGTGTACCATGTTGGTTAAGTATAAAAATGTATATGTACAAATTAGGGTTTTTAAAGTACTTAAGGAAAGTTATGTTTTCATGTGATGTTAATAACTTGTAAATCTTGTTATCATGGACATATGGACAAAGGGTGAACTAAGGACATTATTATATGTATGACATAGTATATAAAGAGTATTGGAAGACTTGTGATAAATTACTAAATAGGAAAGTACAAAAATCAAGTTTACAACATGTTTTTATGAAAAACCTCCAAACTTTCTGTTTGGATTCGACACATAACCTGGTCATATTATGTTTTTATAAGATAATACATCTCATGACGATTCCAAAAAGTTAAGAAAATCGAATAACTGATTAATAACGAAAAAGATACGCTAATTACGAGTTATACGTTAATTAAACGGGTTTATAAAATAACTTTTATAAAAATTATACAAAACAGAAAGTTTGATGTTTTTAACAGATTATACACATTTCTAGGATTCCAAAATGATAAGAATCATAATTTTTTGATTAAAAACGAAGGAGTTATGAATTACGCGAGTTTATATACTTAAAATGTATAAAAATACTTTTATAAAACCATTTTTATAAAAGTTACTGTTCATGACAGAAACATTTATTTTTGTAAACCTCATAAATAAATAGAACTTTCAATTACGAGAACGTGCTCGAAAGAATCGCTAAAAACGGAGCTATAACGAATAAAATACGACGTTTACGGGTTTTACGATAACTAAAACTATAAAAATAACTTTATAACTGGTGTGAACAGTAAAAGTACTGTTCATCAGGGGACTAAAAATATGAAAATGTCAAATTATGATAACTCGTCCTAATACGAAAGCGTGGGCATAAGAAACGTCAAAATCGGGCTTAAAACGCGAAAGTTACGCCAGTTTTACTAAAACGGTAATTATAAACGTTTTTACTTATTAAACACAATTTTACCAAAACAATTAGATGGTGATGTTGCTATGTAGAATTGTATATGGTAGATGTTAATCATCATGCTTAGTACTTATACGACCTTAAATTAAATAGGTTGCATCTGACGATTTGCGTGACGCATTATTTGTGATATACCTGATATTCGCTCACTCAAGGTGAGTTCATAGCCCCACGTTTTACATGATTTGTTTTACAAGTTTTTGGGGTGAGAAACATGCAATGTTTTATAATTGGACACAAGTGGTTAAGTTTTATATTATGATTACGTGTTGCCTAAGTAGCGATAACCCTAGTTGAGCCCATTATCATGAACTGTCAGTTACTGGATTGTGAGCGCGAATGTTATGAATAGATCTATTGGGATTGACATCCCCGTTCGGGTGATTAGCTATCACTGGGCAAACGAACGTATACCATGTCGAACATAGGATGTTGCGGGTTAGAACATCATCACGGGCAATGTAGGCCATTTATATGGTATTCATTTATGTCGAGCTTCAGTGTCATGAGCTTAGGGCAACGTAATTACATTTATATGATGTCTGCATCTGTTGCATTATCATACACTTGGGAAATCTTGTGGTCCTACAATATATGATTTATCAAACCTATGAATTCACCAACATTATTGTTGACGTTTTAAAGCAATGTTTTTCAGGAGATCAGTAAGCATAAGGTGCCAAGGATACATTGGTGATTTTGTTTTGGGATGTCATGCTAAAGATATGGTTGCATTATGTTTTGGGAAACTCATGTGTTGTGAACCAGTATCTTTGTAATAATAACAATGAACAAGTTAAAGCTTCGGGCTATTTGTATCAAACATTTGTTAAATCCAATGTATCAGTTTTAAAACGACTTTTTGGTCGTTCTATATATATCTTGTGTTATTGATCTGAGAAGTAACACGCCCCGGACCCTTATTCCGCTGCGACCCAATTTGGGGGTGTTACAGATTGGTATCAAGAGCCAAGGTTATAGAGAACCAGGTCAAATGTTTTTGCTGGACTATAACCGTTTTCAAACATCGAATTCATACAAAGGGGTTTTACACGGGACATACATATGTGCATACATTCATGCATACACTACTTGTTGCATTAGTTGGTTGGACTAGATGCATTCATAATTGATATACATGTTATGATATAAATGTATATTACTATAAGAGTCTTATATTAAATACTAATATAAGCTATTTTGAATTTTCAGATTCAGTCATGTCAGATTCGGATGAATCGGGGGTTACATACACGGAGGTTTCCAGCCCATTTGAGGGTTTATCAGACATAGGATCACCGAGAGCCGATGATCACGAGTACCTTGAGCTGCCTGGGATGCCAGAGGACCCATACGTGGAGGCCGCTCTTCAGGCCCCACCCTCTCCAGATTACGTGCCTGGCCCTGAGGAGCCAGAGCAGGCACCACCTTACTCCCTTAGGCCTAGGAAACTTGATGGTTTATTTTTAGACACATATGGTATGAACTAGGAAGAGGCTAGTGGTGTGATATGAAAAATCTAGGAGATGATTTAGAGATGCTATGGAAGTAGAATTGCAATGTGAAGGGTTTTAAGGGTGTTTGTGGTTCGGCTAAAAGAACTGACAAAGAGAGATGTGGCCTGTTTGTGGCTAAGAAATGATTTAAGAGTGCTTTTAAGCTGCTTATATTCCGGAGTACTAGTCATAGAGGGCCTTGTTGCTTGGTTTATGTTTAAAATGGTAAAAATGAGCTAAAGGTATATCGAGTAGGATTAGGTTTTAAGATTAGGGTTTTTATGGTATTAAATTCGAGCTAGGGTTAGGGTTTAGGAATAATTAAGGTTATAATTAGTGCTAGGATTATGTTTTAGTGTTTTAAGATTAGGGTTTTTAAGTTTAGTTTTAAGTTTAGGCTTAGTTGTTTTAGGATTATAGTGAAATTAGAGTTTTAGTGTTTTGTTTAGGGTTTAGGGTTTTAAATGTGTTAAGAGAGCTAGATTAGAGTTAATTAGGGTAAACATGTTTACAGGTGAGTGTAGTAGCTTGTACAAAAGTGGTGGTAAAGAAACTAGATTGAAAACAGAGGTAAAACGGCTATTTTGAAGGTCATGCTTAATGAACTTGTATATTATGCTTAAAATGAGTTGTACATTTGTTTTTTAGAGGGAAAAGTTATCAATGTTTATTATTGGTACTTGTTCATATGCTTTGGATACTTGTTCATTCATTTTATATGTATATATTACATATAATTAGGGTTTTGATTTAAACGTTAACGTTTAATGCTTGTTTTGAAAAGTACATTAAATGGATAATGTACTTGGTAAAATGATATTGGGTTATAGACTTGACATATTAGGATGTTTACATGATATAAATATAGATATAGAAGGCATAGGTAAGTTGTGTGAACTTGTTTAGTTTGCTATGTAAACAATGTTACATAATAGAATGTAATAAAGCGAAAAATTTCCCCATACAAATATGATCATAATAAAATAGGTTGATTTTGAATTAATGAAAATTTTAGGTTGTTATAGTCCCCCATCCTTACAGAAATCTCGTCCCGAGATTTAGTTGAATGCCGGAGTGATGTCAAGGAATGATTATGAATTGTAAGAGAGTTGTTAATCATGTTGGATACGGATTTGGAAATGAATAGATGATGAAGGTAATAATGATAATAATTAAATGAAGAAAATGAATTATTTGTACAAACGAATTGAAAGAAACTTGTTTGTACGAATGCCATACTTAAGCCCACTCATTTATAATTTGTCATTTACAAACATAGGCGTCCCAAACCTTGTAACCGAGAATTTATAAATTCATAGTTCGGTGGTTTATAATTTCCTTATTCAAATGAAGAAGCGTCCTAATTCATTTCAATAAGACAATTATAAATCATCTAAGCATAAAACATGATATCAAAACGGTGATGTGTAAAAGATGATATGATTTTTCAGAATCATAAAAAGCAACGAGAAGAATAATAAGACATTAGTTGCACTGATGCCCATATTATCAGTCGAGGATCTTTGTTATTACATTCCTATGATAATAAGTGTTTCAAAGGTATGAGGTGAGTATTCAGAATTGAATATAATAGAACTAATAGATAATGACTAATGAATTTCAAGTTTTGATATCATCAGATAACAAGGTGTAACAAAATCACCACTTTATTATTTCATGAATAACTTTATCTTACATATCTTACATTACCAAAACTTTAAGAGTATTGACACTTATGCTACATGTCTCGTGGTGGGATTCTAGATAAAAGTAATAGATGACAAGGATAATAGCTTAGTATTTAAACTTATGAAGTGGTGTTTTCAGAAGCTCCTTCATATAACTGGTGGCAATTTAGATATCCTTGGGAGTTGTTTCTAGGGTAGATATCCTAAAGTGAACAGAAAGCGAAGCTTGTCTCTAAATGTGCCTATCCTTGGCCTTGTTGTTTCCTGTTTGAGCATTTATTTGCATAATTTCCATTTTTTCTCCACAAGCATACAATTTTACAATTTATACTGGTTATAGGTGTATCTAGTAGCCAGTATTTTGGTTTTGTCAGTTCATGGTCAATGACCGATCTATGTGCAAGATCGACACTTTGATAAGAGCAATGTACTATGGACGTAGGGTGCATCTTACACAAGGACCGTTTTTCCAGAATACCATTGTGTTGTAGTATGAACTCTAAAGGTTTCTTGTCTTTATTCTGCTGTTGGTGTTGATCATTGTTTACGGTTGTTATTGTTTGTCGGTTATCTTGGTATGAAATTTGTGTTGTGATTGTTGGAGTGGTTATTGTTGTTGCGATTATTGGGATAGTTGTTGTTGTCATGATTATTGGGGTAGTTGTTGTTGTCGGTGGTATTTCTTCCATTATCAAACTTTCGTTTGTGACCATTGGTTTCTTACACATAATTCTGTTTTGTTACTTGATCCATTAACATTTGGGCTATGTTAATGGCTTCCTCTAAAGTTTGAGGCTTTGAAGCGGTAACATTTCCTTCATACTCCTGGTAAGTCCCACGATAAGATACCATGAGTTCTCACATTGACACCATTTTTGGTGGGGGGCATAAGACTGCTAATTCTTGTAATCTTCTAACGTAAATCTTGAGATCATCTCCTTTCACAATCAAGTTGTAAAATTCATCTTCCATTTTCTTGACTTCAGTTCGGGGACAATATTTGTTTGTTAAGAGTCATTTTAACTCAGTCTGGTGATTTGATTAGCTTGATCTACTCCCATAGGTTGGGCGTATGCATTCCACCAGGACAAAGCATCATCAGTAAGAGTACCGGTAGAAAATGTTACTTTGTTTTCTTCAGCACACTTGCTTCGAGAAAATACTGATTTGGTTCGTTCAAACCAATGAATGAGGCTGACTGCTCCTTCCGTACCATTGAAGTAGAAAGGTTGACAGCTTATGAATTCTTTATAGTTTCCCGTTTTTGCTACAAGAGTTCCAATAGGACCAGTGTTCCTGTTGGGATTACTAGTACCTACCATTGTTGCAGCTTGTGCTTCCAGAGCTCAGGGGACACTATCAGCAACTAGTTTTCTAATGGCATCTTGAGTCATAGCTGGTGCTGCAAATGTTGATGTTCTCTTGGGAGGCATCCATCAACATATACAAGACAACACATAATTTAGAATCCGTAAAATGATATAGTCATATCACAAGTAAAGGTATTATAAAAATACTTGTGATCATTCTCGGATATTGTAGGCTACAACGAAATTTTTTAGAATTTAAGACTTCGAGAGATAGATACGGAGATAATAGAATGAGTGATCCAATAGGAGGCTTAGAGTTTCTAGGTATAAAGGTTTGAGAAAATCGGATGGTAAAAGAATCATAGTAATCCCGGATAAAGATATGAGTCATCATACTACAGTATATAGGATAGACAGTCTTGACATACACAATTGGTATTATGAAAACAACGAGGTGATAAACGGAATACATCAGTTGTATAAATAGGACTTTGTCTATATATAAAATTTTGACAAGTGTTTCATTATATATACATACATCAGTCTTGGAATTCCTAGAAAGCTAAATGAAACAATCTAATCGGTGGTTCTCCCTTGTTGTTTTTGAGTTCTTGAATCTTGTTCAGAAGACCCTTGATGACAAACCTGAATATCCTTCATGATTATTTCCAGGGATGAATGTTTCTAACAAGCATTTGATTTCCATAGGTTCCTCATGGACTGGTTCACTTCCTAGTGGTCGTGGTATGATCCATAATGATATCTTCACAGAATTAGATAACTCATTAAAGGAATAGCCTGGTGGTGGTGTAGTTGACCTAATGGGTGATGAAAATCCTACTGATGAAGATGGAGATATTGAAATAGGGATTCAACAAAGTTCTCATATCTTTTGGTGAGAAATCTTCTCTAAATGATTAGAAAGATGTTTCTCTGTAAGGCTAGAAATAGTTCAAAAATGTACGTGAGGAAAAAGAATCCTCAATCATCGGAATCAATGGGACGATAGTAGTAGTTAGGGGGCGCGAAGACATGACCTGCAACAACCCATTAGTAAATAACATAAGTTGCTTATATAATAGTATAATAGTTATGTATTTTTACATACTATTTAAGAAAAGTAGTGGCGTCTTCACTATTCAGGAAATGCAGTGGCACGGAGGACATTGATGGCAAAAAAAAGTAGTTATAGTTAAGGTTTTAACCTTGTTCTCTATAACCATGGCTCTTATACCAATCTGTAACACCTCCATTTTCACAAATATAGTAGCAGAACCTAATCTGGGGTATTACTTCAAAGTACAACAGTCATAATCATAGAAAACGACTCAAAAGAGACGTTTTGGAAAAATTTAGTTATCATTCATTTATTCATCAGAGTTTTACAAAAAGAGGTCCCAAAATCTACAAGAAAACATAAAGTTGAATGATAACAGTTTAGCCATCTTCAGTCCATGCCACTCCGTGCCATAAATTGCTTTAGTTACCTGAGATAAACATGCTAAAAAGAGTCAACACAAAGGTTGAGTGAAATTCATAGGTTTATGATAAACAGTTTGAATATAAGTCATAGTGTAATAATTGTACGAGCACAATTATTATAGAAAACAATATTAATAGTGTTCATTATTGTATCTAAGCTCATGGCACACAAACTGACTTGTGTATATATATACCCAAATTGTTGTGATATATATATATATATATATATATATATATATATATATATATATATATATATATATATATAAAAAGAATCAATGGCCCCTCGTTGAAAGGTAATTCCATATACCTATGATATTCAAATAGAAGTTGATGTTTGTTTACCTATCCGCTAACCCACGGGGATTCGTCAATCCCGATAGATCTATCCACAATATTCGCGTTCACTCGCAAGTGATTAATGGTCCATGATAATGAGGGTCTTTTGGCATAAAGTGACTTAGATCACAAGATTTTCATGTACTTAGGCAATAATATATCAGGATAGCATATAATTTAGAAAACACTTGCATTCATGGTTTATAGCAGGTATCACGGGTTTATAAAGTATGTGAGGTTATGAACTCATTAAGTCTTTGAAAAGTAATCACATTGTTATAAGATAAACGAGTATATAAAAGAGTTTGTAAACAAGCATGTATCCCCCTCGCGGGTTTATAAAACATGTAAATAAGTAAAGGCGAGGTTATGAACTTCACCTGATAGGTAGTTGTAATAAATATTCCAAAATGAAAGCTGACGACTTTATCACAATCTTAACAGGGAAGGTTGATATAGCAAAATGATGGTAAACAGCCACGTCACGCAACCTGAGTGAATATGTCAAGTCTTAGGAAGATTGTACTCTAGAACTTTGGTTTTAATAGTTTAATATTGTTATGAGTTTGATTGGAGAGTTTGGAATTATTGTATCACCGTTCGGGCCATCATATTTCAGAGGTCATTCAGTAAACGTTTGAGGAGCTAGGGCACTTTAAATCGTAAACCCAACAAACTCAGTCAGAACGTAATACCAAGATGAAACCCCTTAATATGAATCTCCCTAGTATTGTGGTACGATATAGATTCAGGACAGGATTTCTAAAAGCACATCGATGATGAATTATATAATAGTTATAACATAATCGGTTTTAAGCGTTTTTGCTCAATAACTGGAAATGATAAGCACGACAAGTGTTAATTAAAGTTATGTCTTATAAGGTTTTGAACACATTTTTACACTTTTTCAAAATGTTATATTTTAGACCCTTAAGAATGAAAAATGGCAAAATATACCCTTGAAGTTTTCACTTTTACGAGTTTGGTCCTTCTAGTTTAAAAGATGTACAAAGTAAATCTTGTACTTTGGAAAGTGACATAATAGACCCCTATAGTTATAAATTTGATAAAATGACATTTTCAGTCCCTTTAGTTACAAGTTTCAAAAAGTTATGATATATACCCCCTGCATGGAATACTTTTGCAAAACAAGTCCAAAATACCATGCAAGCTTATTTTAAGACTCCAAATGATATTTTCAGGTTATGGCTTATCAATATAAGCTAAAATATGAAGTTTTAATGTAACGAAAGTTTAGAAAAAGGATCCGTTTAGCTAGAAACCAAAACGGGTCGTTTTAGGGTTAAATAACAAAAACACGTAGGTTTTTAATTCAAATTCTTTCAAGACTTGATAAAGTGGTTATAATAACATTAGTTTAACTTAATAGAATAGATTATATCAACATTTAACCATTATAACGATTTGATTTAAGAAAAACATAAAATTAGGGTTTTAGGTATACGGTTTGGATCCAAAAGAGAAAAACGCATGGTTTTGGGAGTTTTAAACCTTAACAAGAGTATATTTAGGATCATATGAACATTAAAAGAGTGTAGGAGTAGGTATGAAGATCATAGAACCTTGGTTTGAGCTTTTCGTACGCCTATAATAACAACTTTGGGGCTTCTTTTCTTGGTTTCTTTGCTTGAATTATGATCTTGGGACTTCTTAGGACCTTCTTGAGCAAATATTTGCTGCTATTATGGGTTATTGAAAGAAGAAGTGGGGGATGAGTTAGAATGAAGGGTTATGAGCCCTATTTATAGTCGAATAGTACCTTGGTAACCAAGGAGACTTACTGGCCAAGCCTTGGACATGTGTAGCAGCTAGGAGATGATGTGGAGAGACTATGGAATGAGTTAGCAAGGCTAGGAACTAGTATGAAGGTGTTGGAAGGTTTCTAAGGGGTGTTTATGGCCGCGGCTAAGCAAGAGAGAAAGAGAGGTGATGTGGCTAATTTTTTAGCCATATTATGAGTTAAGGAGCTTTGTAAGCTGCTTGGAAGTGAAGGGGGTGAGTCATTAAGGTGCTTGGATGCAAAGCTAACTCTTAAAATGGGTCAAAAAGAAATAAATGGTGTCGCGGGTTTAATAGGGCGTAAATAGGGTTTTTAAGATTGCATTTCGTATATACTTGTTTAATAATGATGGATTAATGATTACAAGACTTGTATTAAGAGTTATTAACAAGATTTGATAGGTGGTTCAGGTTTAAAATGGGTGAAAACAAGTAAACAAGTCAAAAGTTCACATTAGGGTTCGATTAAGGTTTCTTGGATTTAATTCTTGTACATTTTTGTTAATATGATGAAATGATGATGGAATGTGATTTATAATGTTGTAATTTATGTTATTAAAACTTATTTGGGTAGTGGTTGAGGTTTAAAATGGATAAAAATCAATAAGCAGATCATGGTTTAGAAACTAGCTCGGGTTAGGGTTTCTAGGTTTGATTTCTTGTAAGTTCATGAAATGAGAATGAATATGGATTGTAAATGAAGTGTATAACTTGCTCGTAACTTGTACTTCATGGTTTGTACAAGTTTCCTTAGGAAAATGGAGGTAAAACGACTATTTTGGATGTCATGCATTAATGACTTATACATTATGCTTTAAAGACTTGTACCTTATTTTGGAGGGAAAATATATTCAAATGAGATGTTATATTACTTGTGCATGTGCTTTGATTGATTGTACATTCATCTTGGATGTTTACATTACCCAAAATTAGGGTTTAGGCATAAATGTTAACGGTTTAAGCTCATTTGGTATTATCGTCGTGAAAACTTTGTTAAATGAATAACGTATATGATTAAATGGATATTAGATTATTGACTTGACATGTTATGATGTTTGCTTGATATATATGTAGATAGGATTGCCATAGATAGGTTGCGTGAGCTCGTTAACTTTAATTATGCAAGTTACGATACATAGTTGGCATGAAATAAAGCAAAAAATTTCCCATGGAAATGATCCTTATATATATCATAGTGGAAATTACATTGATGAAAATTACGGGTTGTTATACTTACAGATTACTAACTATGAA
>BQNB010038108.1:3002-48980 GCA_026074375.1 Tanacetum coccineum | reverse complement strand
TCATATAGCATCCTATAGTAACTCTTATATCCAGTATCGTATTGTATTTCATTAGCAAACACATTATATCCAGTATCGTATTGTACCTGTTCCAATGGCTCAGAATCAATGCCTAAGTCTGCATTAGGAACCTCCTGGATCTTTGCCATATAGCTGTAATGTGCTTCCAACTCTTGTTCATCAATCTCTTCATCCGTGTCTGCTAGCCAGTCAGATTGCTCTGCTTGAAGTTGAACACCTTTCTCAGCTTGTTTACACAGCAACATCTTTTCCTTGTGATACGTAGAGTCTTTAACCCGTTTTGGCTTTCTGCATTCCTTAGCATAATGACCAAATTCCTTGCAGTTAAAACACTGTATCCCAGACTGTTGCACTACTGGACCACCTACAGTTTCCCTAGCCCCAACAACATTCACTGCCCTCTGATTCCCAAACTGTCCAGTCTGATTGTCATTCTTGTACCTTGGAGTAGTATCCACATTCTTGTTTCTGGTGTTTGAGGAAGTTCTGAGGTTGTTGTTGGTAGGTTTGTAGAGTTTCTTGAAGTACTTTGCAATGAGAGCCAAATTTTTCTGCATGTCTTTATCCTTCTGAGCTTGTTCAGGATCACTGTCTTCTTCAGAAGCTGACTCAGATGGTGGTGTGATTGGTTTGGCTATCTCTTTGCCTTTGTATCTTGTAGTTGCATGAGATCTGGTTGGAAGTGAAGCTTTTGATGTTGGTGCATATGATTTGTGAGGTTTTGATGTTTGGTAATAAGGGTCTTGAAGTGTTTGAGCAGTAGCAACAAGTGCTAATGGGTTAGCATTCTTGGCCATTCTTTCAGCACGGAGTTCATTAACTTCCTTTTGGTATTGTTTCAGAATGTCAAAGAGCTTATGGTATGAAACTTCATCCAACTTGTGTTGTTGCTTGACAATTGTTACAAATCTTGACCATTCTGGTTGAAGTTGTTGAAGAAATTGAACATTGACTTGCATCGTAGCAACTGTCAAATTGTTTCTGATCATTTCATTCATCATCTTGTAGAATCTTGTGTAGTAAGACTCAATTGTTTCTCCATCGTGAGAGGTGAATTGACCAAACTCCCAAAATAAGTTTGTCTTGACATCTTGAATATTGAGTGATTCACCTTGTTGTAGCCTTTCGATGGCTTCCCACATTTCTTGAGCTGTCTGACATGCATCAACAGTTGAGTATATTTCATCTCCAATTCCAGTCAATATCAAATGAATCGCTTCTTTTTCTGATTCAAAATGAGCTCTGTTTTCAGGAGTCATATTCATAACTGTCTCGACTGTTGTTTGTTCAGGAACTGCTGGAGAATCCTCTGTTGCAGGAACAGCTGGTGTTGTGACAATCGTTGGAGTGTAAGGACCTTTGAGAATGCACTTCCGTAAGGCATCACCATTTGGTCTTGTATCAATGTATCGTAAGAACCGTGATCGCCATTGTGCATATCGTCCTGTTGCAAGCATTGGTGGACGATCCCTTGAACCAGCTGCCATTATGTTGTTATGCATTTGACTGTCGGTTGTGGAAGTTACAATTGGAGTTGTCATGATGAATGATTGAAGAATTATGAAGTGAAAATGATTTGTAGGATCTTAAGCAGGTAAAGTGATTGTTGTTGAGGATTGAATTCAATTAACGTTCACGGGATTTTACAAATCTTTGATTAAAACCGAGAAAAGAATCGTATCTTTCGCGGGATTTTACAAAATCAAGAAGAAACCGTAAAACAAAAATGAATTGATGTTGAAATCGTTGTTGTCGTTGAAGAACTTGAGCTTTTATTGGCGAAAAATGAGCTTGAAACGATGAACGGTGCACAATCGTTGAACTTTGGAGGACTATTGTTGAAATCGTAGCAATTAAGGACTAACGGTGAATTATACTTTGAACTTTAAGGATAAATAATCAAACAAAGACTAATCTTGAATTTATCTTTAAGTCCAGGGGCTTAACTTGTAAATTTCCAATTTTAGTCAATTATTAAAACAAATTCCCTCCTGTTTTGTTTTTCGTTTTCGTTTTGAATTGTAACAAATAATGCAACGATTGTAATTTAGCTCTTTCGGAATGACACGGTTATCGTCGGTAAAATCCAAATATACCACGTTGATCGAAAATATGTTACGATCACGATGGTATAAGTTAAACGTCTCGTAGTTAAACGACACTCGAAACCGAAAACACAAAAATTACTTAAATGTGTGATTTTAGTTCGGTTGCTTATAAGAGATTGACTCGACCGCTGCGGTTTAACTTTAGTAAAACGCTTCTTGTTAAACTTTCTCATACGATGCCTTAATGAGTTCGGTAAACCGCTGCCTAATTATAAACTACAAACCGCCACACTCCTTTTTGCCAAACCGCACTAAGAAGTTAAAGTCAGTACAAGTGCGTTCTAACCTTTTGTATTCTTGCTACACATTTGGAAAACAAACAAACATGTCCCTTTCCTAGCTCCAAATCGCCACAAGGAATAACAATATTAAAATTAAATTGCCATCAAGAATTCAAATTCGAAATAAGCCAAAATAAGCTACTTAACTTCTCAAATAAGCTAGTGAGGCTTTAAACTTAAGTAGCTAGAGGATTACAAAACACAAAATAACACGATTATCTTTGTGAATCTCCGAATACTAAACAAACCGCCACATAGAAACAATAATAAGCCGAATTGAATAAGCTTATAAATCTAATCTGGGAGGCTTATCTAGACATGGAAATGCACAATGAAGCAGTATGAAACAAGTTTAACAGGAGAGCACAGTTGATACAACATAAGCTAAAAAAAATGAGACGTGAGTATATGACAAAATAAGCACTTTTGAGCTTATTTACCACACAAAAAAACACTAATCTACCCGAGGCTCTTGATACCAAATGTCGGTAACCCGTAATCACTTCACTTCATTGTTAGTAGCACGAATTAAAAAAGAAAAGAGATGGAAGATATGAAGAAGTTTATAGAGAAGTTAGAGAGAGAAACAAGAGAGAGAAATGAAAGAGGATGGTTGATTAATTTACAAGTGAAAATTACAATGAGAACCAATACCTTATCCCATCTTGGAGAGGGGTATTTATAGTTAAATCATGAGGCTTACATGCCCATGGTATTTTTACGGGCCGGGCTTGGGCTTACGCCCGATACACGTGACCGTTTGCTTAAATAAGCGAGCCTCCGTATAACCATTTTAAGCCAAGTTCAACGTTACATATTTAATGACCTTGATACTTAATATTTTAATAACGAACTTCCTTGTTCGACTCATATTTTTGAGCTAACATGTACTATCGGCCCCACACCTGCTAGAACTACCACAGTCGGCTAAGTACGTTTGTATGAAGAATTGATAACATGGTCATCACAAATAGATCATGTATATAAGCACATCAAGTATGTAATTGTAAGCGTCCAAAAGCATAAAGATAGTTTAGCACAGTAGTAAAACAGTTTAAAAGAGATTTGAGTATCATTTTCCCCAAGGAAAGTGGTTTAAAAGTGGGGCTACGAGACTCACCTTATATTAACGGATGAATAGTAGTGAATATAAGTATGATCAAAACAACAGACGTGCAACGGCGCCCAGCACGGACCTTCATTTTAATGTCCGACATCAGAAGTTATTTATTTGTACAAGTTAAATTTAATGCCTATGAGTTTTTAAAAATGGTTTTTATATCACTGTCTTTAGTATTATTGGTTGTGTGGTGGTTGACAAGTTCAACTCAAGAAAATACATCGAAGTATATATATTAGATATTATATATACTTATACTATTTAAAGAAAATAGACAAGTAACACAAATAAGAAGTAACAAATAAACGATAAGAAATTATTAAGATATATTTCGGCAATTTACCCTGTAAACCCCAAGTATCTAGATTAAGTGTGTAGATTATAAGTATTAACACATTTTAAATATACAAACTAAATAGTAGGTGTTTTAGAATTTATAAATTATAAAATAAATTTTTTATCTTTTAGTCGATTATTAAAATTATAATATTTTATTATTTCGTCTTTTTGTTGGGTTTTTAAGAAAGTAGGTCTTTGTAAAAATATTTCTAAGTATAATATTTTTATTAAATTTCGGCATGACTCATTCGTTTAAAAACACTTTCCAAGGTCGTAGACCTTATTCCAAATACTTATTCAACTTAAAACCAAATTTTCGACAAATACCAAGAGGGTGTTTGGGAGTGCTTTTGGAGATGGATTATCTGATTATTGAGTTTTTAAAACGTAATAATCTGTTCCATAGTGTTTCGCAACCACGTTCTTAAAATCAATTATCTGCGGTTTGATACTACTAAAACGTCATTTTGAAAAAGCATATCCACCCTTGCTGCCACAAAATGCCATTCTTCAAACATAGATTATCTAGTATCAATTTACCAAATTACCTTGTTCCTCAATCACGTATGACCTTATTGATCTCTACCAGTTGCCCGCTAGTTATTTCAATTTCATAACTAAACTATTGGGCTTTTAATGCGGTCGTCGTTAGACTTCTACACGAAGTTTTACAACTCCCTAGGCAGAGCACCTAATCATTGTAGTAGTAGTATAGGCTAGACTCGGGGGGTTGGTTATCAGGTTTCTACTCGGGATATAGGTGGAAGGCCTTGATCACGGTCTAACAGAATTCAAAAGGTTTAGGGAATGTTATTTTTGTATTTTTATATTTTATGGAAAGCAAGTAAATCATATAATTGGAGAGGTGGTTGGTTTTAGCTATTAAACTAAATGATAATCTAAACTATTGGTGATAACAATATAATAAAAGACTGTGTTTATTTAATCATGTATTACTCTCTAGATTGCTTCTCCTAGTGTTGCTGCTTTGTCACACTTGTGATGATTTGTGTAATTATTTCCTAAGTCATGAACGAATTACACGAACCCGCCGTCTACTTAGTATTCTGTTAAGGCAACGCACAAGTAAGGTAGTATGAAGACTATTACAAGGCCCCTAAGGGTATACTAAGTGCATGTGAAATATATTAAGAGTGGATCAACCATATTAGGGGGCAAGGTAGTATGAAGACTGTTACCCGATGGTATCCTTTCTACACAATCATGTTTTCCTAGACATATCAACAACGATACAGACAAAAGCTGGTTTTCTAAGACCTAACATGCACATCCATCACAAGAAGCAACACCACTAAGATCTACATTCTAGGTTTCATACAATCATAAATAAACACAATAGGAGGTTTAGCCAAGCATGTTAAAGATAAAGCAAGAACATAGATGAATCAAACAACACATAGACATATTGAATGATTAAATAAACCTTACTTGATTAAAACATGAGTTGGAGGAAGATATTAGTGATGTTTAGGCCCTTTAATTATCCCCCAACAACTGCTAAACGAAACTAGGGTTCGTACCTCTTTTTTATTCTAATGTTACACCATCAAAACCCTAAATTCGGGTTTGTATATATAGGAAAAACGTTGTGACGGCGTCGCGTTTTAGTCGTGACGCCGTCATGAAAGAGAATATTCTAGATAATGGGTTGGGTCGTGATCTCTGACGCCGTCGTGGAAAGTGTGACGCCGTCGTGGGATGCGTTGTGACGGCGTCACGTAGAAACTGTGACGCCGTCTCCAGCTGCTGAGAACATAATCTTGAGAAATGTTGGTGTAGGTCTGTAGTCTTGTCCGTTTCTTCTCTAAATTGAGCCAGTCAAGCTGTATTTCCTATACAAATGCCTTCCAAATGCAAAATACCTGAAAAGAAATGATTAAGTACCTATTTTAGGCATAAACACACGATTTAGGGGGTTAAACGACCCGAAAAAGTGTATATAAATGACACTCTTTTGCTTTATGTCTAACAGAGGTATAAAGGTAGTGGAAACAAAGCTATATCGAGAACCAGAATCAAAATAGCATTGTCGCTTAGTGGTTGTTTAAGGAGAATGTACCCGTCTAGATGTTGGGTCTTGGCGAGCTCCTATACTCCCAGCAAGGAATGCTCTACCTATGTTGTCAGACTTACCTTGTTTCACGACCTTGACCTCCCTCAACAGTTTTAAAGCTTGGGATTTGGACGATTTCTCCTTTCCGGTGCTCGGTTCAACCTAGGGCCATGTAACTTTATTGTGTCCAGTACCAAAACACTCATAACATGGCCCACGAGTGCTATCGGGTTTCTAACATTCAGTGGAGTCACATCCGGCGTCCGCCATGACATCTTAGCAAAGTGACCCTAATCGGTTGTAGTCCGTATACATACGACAAGGCGTCTCAGGGAAATGGTGGAAATTACAGTTTCATATTTGGGTGCTGAACCCGTGTACTCCTTCTTAACAGGGTTGGTGATTGTGGCAAATACCTTCCCAGTCCTTGTTCTCTTATTATCACCCTTAAACTTTCCTTCCTTACTTGGTACTCTGCCATCTCCTTTTTTCTCACCACTCTTCTTCAAAGATCCATTTTTAAATTGCTCATCAGTTATACACCCCGCCTTTTTGAATAAACATTTGGTTGTAGGCGGCTCAGTTGCTACTACATCCTATGGATTTCTAGAGTGAGGCCATTAGATGTACCTTTCTATCCTTTTGGTCATAAGGGTAAAATAAGTGAGGGGATAGCTAGCATGCTTATGAAATCGATTTAGTGTATGCTTGCAGGCCCAGCTCATCCATAAACGTAATTCCAGAACCCCGTTTCCAACTTCTGCATTTCGTTGTTTGGACATTACTCTTCTTTCATCGAAGCCTTAAAACCTTCCTAGGTCATGCCAACTGCAGCTTCCCGACCTCTAGCCTGGACCTGGATGTTCCACCATGTCAGTGCCTTACCGGTTAGTAAACCGACAGCATACTTGACCTTCTAGTTGACTCCACAACCACAAATATCTTGTATTGCTTCCATTTTCTCCACCTAGCGGGTGTAAGCTATCGCACCGCCCTTACCATCAAACTCCTTTGGCTTGCATGCCACAAACTCCTTGTATGAACACCCACTCCGGCCGTTGCTCACGTTAACATTCCTATCATCCTCATGGATACTGTCATCGGTTACGTAGTCGTTTCGACTTTCGTTAATCCCTTTATTGCTGATGTGGTCACCTACTTGAGCGACAATAGTAGGAAGTAGGTCTTGCAATTGCTGAGAGACGACGGTGGGAAAGTCAGGGACTTCGACGACACCTTGATTTTTTCCATATCTCGCCACCTCCTCTGGCCTGTTTTTCTCTTAGTTCTCTTCCACCCTCCTCTACCAGTATGTCCAACGGGCCTTCCACCTCGTGATGTAGCAGTCTTTTCAGCAGCATTGTTGTTGTGCATCCTTGGAGGATTTCTACACGAGGGAGGATTCAGGTAAACATTGGTAGGAGGAGAATTTCTTATAATAGACGGACTAATATTACTATTGTTCGAATCGCAACCTAAATTGTCAACGCCGATTTGAGTGAGCAGGATCACGCAAGTACACATGGGTCGTGATACATCTATAATTACGTTGGCCACGGTATTTATATATGCATCTTTTCCCAATTATACTCAGTATCATGTTTACACAGTCCAGTGATTGACTTATCTAAGACGATAGATGAAAATTATTCGCATAACAAGTATAGGCGGAAATCGGACACGTAGTTCCTATTATGCAAGCTATATGAAGGTTCCTAGGTTATAGTCTAGGCCAAACCACCTAGTTCTCTATAACCATTGGCTTGATACCAATCTGTCACACCCCGTCTAAGATGGAAACACGAGGCGTGACGGAGGGATTGATCGTCATAACACATGGTGTCAATATAGAGAAATATAAATTGCATTATAATTAAAAGTGCTACGACGTCCTCCGACAACAAGTGGATACTTGTGTAATGACTAGTCGAATCAAAACACATAGTCAGAAGTATTACAAACCAACTCTCAAAACTTGGAGTGATACATGTCTAGAATGATTCGAATACATAACCATAAATAAAACTTCTAAATGCAGTCTGTCAAAGAAAAGATCCTCAAGGGATACTCTTAAGTCTACTAAAGGCCTTCTAAACTTGTGACATCACTGAGCATTAACTTCACCTGAAAATGATACTCGAAAATGTCAACATAATTGGTGAAGCTTCTGTAGGTGTAGAATGTAAAACCCTCGGTTGCTGTGCCAAAATTAAGTGGACAATTGTGCAATACAATAGCGGGAGTGCAAGCCATTATGAATAGTATTCCAATATTAAAATTAACAGATTCATATTCATACCACAACATTTCAGTAAAAACAAACAATCCAATAGTGGCCCAAGCGCTTATAGTCTTCCAAACATATTGCCTACCAGCTGGAGCTACACAGTCGGCTAAGTAGTTGTATTAAGAATTGATAACATGGTCATCACAGATATATCATGTATATGAGCACATCAAGTACGCAATTGTAAGCACATATGAATATTGTCCAAAAACATAAAGATAGTTTAACACAGTAGGTTAAACAGTTTTAAGAGATTTGAGTATCATTTTTCCCAAAAGTGGTTTAAAAGTGGGGCTGCAAAGACTCACCTTAATTAAGGATGAATAGTAGCTGATGTAAGATGATTAAACAACAGCGTGCAACGGCGCCCAGTCACGACCTAACGATTAATGTCTGACTCAGAAATATATTTATAACGTACAGTTAAATTAATGCCTATGAGTTTTTAAAAATGTTTTTGTATCATTGTCTTTAATATTATTGGTTGTGTGGTGATTGACAAGTTTGACTCAAAGAAAAATAAATCAAAGTATATATATTAGATATTATATACTTATACTATTTAAAAAAAATAGACAAGTAACGCAAATACGAAGTAACAAATAAACGATAAGCAATTATTAAGATATATTTTGGCAATTACCTTGTATGGAACAACCGTTAATTTTTGGAACATATTTAAATAATAAATCATATTTATTATTACATGTTTGTCGTTTATAAAATTTATTATTAAATTGTTTGTTTCGAAAACGGAAAAGAGATTTATATTATTTTCATTGTTGATTTTAAAAAAACGAACCACTAAATCACGTTTTCACGATTCGGACCCTAAAGCAATTCGATGTAAAACGATATTTCAGACAACTTTTTAGTTTTACCCGAGACTTGAAAACAAGCAGAAGAGGGCTAAAACAGCCTCGCAAAGTTTTGAAAACTGCACACAACGGGTACCGACACACACGAATAATTAAATTTATTTTTAATTATCACTATACATTTAAAAAAATATTAAATAAAAATATTTAATATTTATTTATTTAATCGTTGTTGATAACGCGAATATCCGAGTTAAAAAAAATTCGTTTTTATTTTAACCGAGTCACAAAATAAATAACAAATATTTTTATAAATGTTATAAAAATATTTATGAAATACTATCAAAGTAAATACTATTTGTATCAGAAATGGATTTGGAAAACAATGCGCAAGTTTCGTATTTTAAAATCATCCGTTAAGTTGCCTTCAAATGTAGCCCGAACCAATATTTTAAAACAAGGTTTCTCAACAATTACCACTTTTAGTCCATGAGGGAATATTTACAAAGCAACACTATATTAATACTTATCAAAAAATTTAAAACTTTTATTATATATATAAAAAAATTTATATCATTTTCATTTCAATATATAAAACACACACACAATACATCATCTTCCTCACTCCCTCTCCTCTCTCCCTCCCCATTTCCGGCCAGCCGCCGGCCACCACGCCACCGCCGCCGGAAAAGTTTTCCGGCGGACTTTTCCGACCGAAACCAAAAACGATTCTCATCGCCCGATCTACCCGATCCCCCATGTCACTCGCTACCACGCGCCGTTTCTCCCCCCCCCCCCCTCCGACGACAGCCACCCACCTCCATCATCATCATCATCATACCTCCATCATCATCATCATCATACCTCCATCATCATCATCATCATACCTCCATCATCACCATCACGTCGCCACCCCGCTGCCAACACCACCTCTACGCCACACCACGATCGCCTCCACCTCTACGCCACACCACCACCCCGCTGTCACCATGACAGAGGGTGCGTTTGGTTTTGTGGTTTGCACCACCGTAGGGTGCGGGTGGGTTTGGTTTTCATCGAAAAGGGTGCGTTTGGGTCCGGGTGAAGCTTGGCTGTGTTTGTTTGTGTCCCTCACCAAAAAGGGTGCGGTTGGTTTTGTATAAACACCCATCATAGTGTGCGTTTTGGCCGTGCAACAACAAGGGGCGTTTGGCTGATTTCTCATCAACATGGGTGCGTTTAGTTTTAGGAAACACCCACAAGGGGAGCGTTTGGATACGGGTTTAACAACTCATAAGGGTTGTTTGGTTTATGACAGCAGCAAAGGGTGTGTTTGGTTTTGGGTTTAACACCCAAACAGGGGTGTTTGGGACAGCGGACACCTAAGGGCGTGCTTGGTTTGACAGATTTGCAACAAAGGGTGCGTTTGGTATAACAAAGTCATACTAATCGATTAATAAAAATTATTAAGATTTTATATATGTATATAACCGGATCTAGTGGTGGTTTAAATTGGTTAAATAAATGTGCTATTTAAAAATTTGTCTAATTATATATATTAATAACGAGCGTATATTGCAACACGATTTGATTTAAGTGGGAAAACGTTGAGTTTTATAAAATGGGAAACGTCTTATAAACGAATAGGTTTTTTTTTTTTTTCCCTTGACGGAATTTCTATTAATTTACTATACTTTAATATTTTTATTTTTGGCTGTAACGTCTGTTAATTTAGAACCCGATAAAAAGGACACGGTTTTGTCATTTTAAGATTTTATTTGTAATGATACGATAAATCGGTAAATAAATAAAAGTTATATTTTTACAACAACGTAACTAGTTTAGTTAAAAGTCGTAACGAAATACTTAATTATAAAATATTATTTTATAACTTCCAACTAGAAAATAAAGTCATAACTTTCTGTAAAAACTTAGAAACTTATTTTTACTTAATTCGTTACCTTAAAACGTACGTTTACTTTATACAACTATCTTTATTTATTTAAGTGGTGATATCCCAAGACCATGTCGAATTATTTTGATTTATTTTTTTTTATCTCATTAAAGTACTGTTCATCAGTGGACTTAAAACCTAAAAATATCTTATTTTGATACATCGTCTTAGTACGAAGACGTGGGCGCAAGAAACATACAAATCGGACTTGAAACGTGCATTTTACGCCGTTTTTGTTAAAGGGTTATTTATAAACGTTTTTACTTTATAAATATAATTTCGCTAAAACGATTAGATGGTGATGTAGCTATATAGAAATATATATGTTATTAGTTATCAAAGTGCTATATTACTAGGGAATTTCATAATGAGGCCTCTTCGGATGGCGTATCGACGAGTTGTTGGATTTACGATTTAAAGTATCCTAGCTCCTCGTACGTCATGTCATGACCTCTTAATTATGATAGCCCGAATGATAGTATGATGATAACTATATAGGATTGTATATGATAGTTGTTAAGTCAAAGTACTTGAGTACTGATACGACATATATTTACTTAGGTTGCTTTCGGATATTTCCGTGATACGTTTTCTGCCATTTACCCGATTATTTCATCACTTCACTTCTAAGGTGAGTTCATAGCCCCCATTTCTATCTACTTGTTTTACAAACTCTACGGGGTGGAATTACATGCTTGTTTTACTACGGACACAAGTGTTTTCAAGTGTTTTCAAAGTGTATGCTATCCAGATTACTGCCTGATTATTAATGCCTAAGTTACCTTCTTGCCGTGAAGTCCCTATTTATCATGAGCCGTTAATTGCTAATTGTAGTGAGCGCTAGTGTTGTGGATAGATCTATCGGGACTGACAATCCCCACCTTACTTGGGTCACTAGTTTGATCATGGTGCATTTAACATTGAGAGGACAAGTGAGGTTGTTGGCAAGCATCCTATATTCTAGTTGGGGCAAACATCTAGTTAAGGCTTCGGGGTCATGAGCTTAGTGCATTAATACATGTTTTTGGACTACTGAACTTGTTTCATAGTCTACTAGTACCTAAAATCTTGTGGTCCGCTCTTTTACTTATAAACCTATGGATTCACTCAACCTTTGTGTTGACTTTTAGCGTGTTTAATTTCAGGTCCTCAGATATAAGCTTGGATGGGAGCCGTGATGGATATCTATGAAGATGGATTCTGTGTTTTATTTAAATTCGATGCAACTTTTATCTATGAAAACTTATGTCGTCTTTTGGGATTATAAATCTTTTGTTTAAAGAACGTATGTAGTATGTCTATGACTTTTCTTTTCAAAACATATGGGACCTAATGTATGAACTCTGATTTTGTTATAATGCATCGAATGATCTTGTTTAAAACGTCCATTTAAGGTCGTTTCCTATATCTTGATTGTTGTACTTTGACGTAGCACCCCAAGGTTACCATTCCGCTGCATATCAGATTTTGGGGGTGTTACAGATTGGTACCAGAGCCAAGGTTATAGGGAACTGGGTCATTTTCAAAACCTAGTCTATAACCACAAATTTTAAAGATTTTCCTTACTTTCATTTTCAAAATACAGAATCCTTCATCGCTGATCCGATATCCGCGCGCGCATTCCCTGATCCTTACTTGCTCTTTTGGTTATCATTATAGTATTATATAGTTTATATATATTACTTGGTTTAAATTCGATCCCTTATGTCTATCTTCTAGTGTATTACTATTCATTCGTATCGGTCGATTATATAAATATTGACCATTCCGATTAATTCATGATTATTATAAAATTCTTATTTTCTCGGTTAGTATCATATACCTCGACTCAATGTACTCTTACAAATTCTTAACGAATTTTGTACTTGTATTGATTAAACAGAATCATGCCTCCCAGAAGACGGTTGAAAAAGGTATCCGTTAAGAGGTTGGTGGAAAAGCGTGTGGCTAAAGCTATCGAAGAATACGAAAAGTCTAGGGTTAACCTAGATAGTGCTGGAAGTTCAGGAGGAAACAATGGAAATGCTGGAAAAACTGTGAATGTGCAGGGCTGTTCGCACAAGACTTTTCTAAATGGAAAGCCTCATTCCTTTAAGGGAACAGAGGGTGTTGTTGGATTAAGGCGTTGGATAGAGAAAGTGGAGCAAGTGTTTGAAACTGGCAAGTGTGCCGAAGAAGACAAGGTTATGTTTGCTGCTAGTACTTTCGAGGGTCGTGCGTTAACATGGTGGAATGGGAACGTGCACACTCTAGGGCTCGTCAATGCTAACCGTATTCCATGGACTGAATTCAAGACGATGATAACTACGGAATACTGCCCAGCCGTTGAAATCCAAAAGATGGAGCAAGAGCTCTGGACTCTGACTCTGAAAGGAGATGACATCGAGGCATACAACAATCGTTTCCATGAGCTGGCTTTGATGTGTCCTGAATTGGTGCCCACTGAAAGGAAGAAGATTGGGAAGTATGTTCGTGGGTTTCCTGAAAGAATCAAAGGAAACATCACTTCTTCAAAGCCTGCAACTTTGCACGATGCCATCAACATGGCCCGTGAACTGGTCGAGCAATCAGTTCAGGGTAGGGCTACTAGAATTGGGGAAAGCAATAAGAGAAAATGGGAAGACCATCAAAGAAACACCAACAACAATAACCCCAACAACAACAACCATAACAACAACAACCACAACAACAACAACCGCAACCGAAACAACAACTATCATCAACAACAAAACAGGAGGCAGGAAACTGCAAGGGCCTATGCTGCAGCCCCAGCTGAGGGTAGAGTTTATGCTGGAACCCTACCAAAATGCAATCAGTGCAACTTACATCATCATGGACCATGTCCTCCGAGGTGCCAAAAATGTCAAAGAATTGGTCACATGGAGAAAGATTGTAGAGCTATACTTCCAGGTGCAGGAACTATCCCTCTGCAGGATATGACCTGTTTTGGTTGTGGGGAAAAAGGACATTTCAGGGACAGGTGTCCAAAAGGAAGGAACCAGCAAAATGTGGGAGCTCGTGCGAGAGCTTACGCGGTGGTTGAAAATCCGCAGCAAAATTCGAGCGTGGTCGCGGTTACGTTTCTTCTTAATGATCACTACGCTTGTATTCTCTTTGATTCTGGTGCTGAAAAGAGTTTTGTATCTTCTGCGTTTACACCTTTCATTGATATTGCCCCAATCGCTTTAAACACTAGTTATGAAATAGAGTTAGCAGATGGAAAGATGGTTAGTACCAACACTGTTTTACGAGGATGTACCTTAACCTTATATCACCATATTTCCAAAATTGACCTACTCCTGACCCGACTAGGAAGTTTCGATGTTATCATTGGCATGGATTGGTTGTCATACTACCGAGCTGTCATAGATTGTTACGAAAAGATTGTCCGTATTCCTCTTCCGAATGGCGAGATTCTTAAAGTCCAAGGCGAGAGGCCGGAAAAGGATTTTGGATTACTTGTGTGTATCAAGGCTGATGAAAAGAAGCTTGATGACATCCAGGTTGTCCAAGACTTCTCTGAGGTATTTCCAGATGATCTGTCAGGTTTACCTCTTGTGCGTGAGATGGAATTCCGCATCGATCTGATTCCAAACGCGTCACCAGTTGTTAAATCACCATACCGATTAGCTCCGTCAGAGATGCTAGAATTGTCGAACCAGCTAAAAGAGCTTTAAGAGAAGGGCTTCATTCGACCTAGTCATTCACCATAGGGAGCACTCGTGCTTTTTGTCTAGAAGAAAGATGGCACGATGAGAATGTGTATTGACTACAGAGAATTAAACAAGTTAACTATAAAGAACCGCTATCCTCTCCCCAGAATTGATGACTTGTTCGATCAATTACAAGGTGCGTGTTGTTTCTCCAAGATAGATCTTCGCTCAGGATATCATCAGTTGAGAGTTCGAGAGGAAGATATACCGAAGACCGCGTTTAGAACTCGATATGGGCACTTTGAGTTCACAGTCATGCCATTTGGGCTGACGAACGCACCAGCAATATTTATAGACTTAATGAACCGCGTCTGCAAACCGTATTTAGACAAATTTGTAATTCTGTTCATTGACGACATCTTAATCTACTCAAAGTCAGAAGAAGAACATGCAGTTCACCTGAAGACGATTCTAGATTTACTCAAGAAAGAGAAGTTATACGCCAAATTTTCAAAGTGCGAGTTTTGGTTGAAAGAAGTTCAGTTCCTAGGACATGTGGTCAATCGTGACGGTATCCACGTGGATCCTAGCAAGGTTGAATCGGTCAAGAACTGAAAGACTCCTGAATCGTCAACTGAAATCCGTTCATTTTTAGGATTGGCGGGTTACTATCGGAGATTTATTGAGAATTTCTCCAAGATCGCAAAGCCCATCACCCTGTTGACTCAAAAGAACAAGACATATGTGTGGGGCAACGAACAAGATGAATCTTTTCGCATTCTGAAGGAGAAGCTATGCAATGCTCTAGTGTTAGCACTTCCCGATGGACCAGATGACTTTGTGGTCTATTGTGATGCATCAAAATAGGGTTTTGGGTGTGTGCTGATGCAGAAGGGCAAAGTAATAGCGTATGCGTCAAGACAGTTGAAGACGCATAAGAAAAATTATACCACCCATGACCTGGATCTGGGTGCGGTGGTGTTCGCTCTTAAAATCTGGAGACATTATCTTTATGGAACGAAAAGTGTTATCTACACTGACCACAAGAGTCTCCAGTACATCTTCGACCAGAAAGAGTTGAATATGCGCCAAAGGCGGTGGATCGAGCTGCTCAGTGACTACGAGTGTGAGATCAAATACCACCCGGGCAAGGCAAATGTGGTGGCTGATGCCTTGAGTAGAAAAGAAAGGCTCAAGCCAAGGCGAGTACGTGCTATGAGTATTACTATCCATTCTGGAATTAAGACTAAGATTTTGGAAGCACAGGGTGAAGCTTCCAAGGATCTTAAAGCCCCAGCTGAATGGCTAAGAGGATTAGAAATACACTTTGAACGACGAGGTGATGGTGAAATTTACTTCTTCGATCGTATATAGATTCCATCAGTTGGTGGTGTAAGGAAATTAATTATGGATGAGGCTCATACTTTTAGGTATTCAATACATCCGGGTGCAGATAAGATGTATCATGATCTGAGAGACTTGTATTGGTGGCCTGGTATGAAGAGAGACATTGCTGAGTACGTTAGTAGGTGTCTTACGTGCTCTAAGATCAAAGCCGAACATCAAAAACCCTCAGGATTACTTCAACAACCAGAAATCCCAGAGTGGAAATGGGAGAAGATAACAATGGACTTAGTCACAAAGTTGCCCAGAAGCAGCAGTGGGTATGATGCGATTTGGGTCATTATAGATAGATTGACCAAGTCGGCTCACTTCTTACCCATTCGTGAAGATTTTAAAACGGAGAAGCTGGCAAGAATTTATATCAACGAGATCGTAGCAAGACATGGTGTGCCGGTGTCAATCATCTCAGACCGTGATGGTCGATTCGCGTCACACTTATGGCAAGCTCTCCAGAAGGCGTTAGGTACAAAACTACATATGAGTACGGCTTACCACCCTGAGACCGACGGTCAGAGTGAGCGTACTATTCAGACGCTGGAGGATATGCTACGAGCTTGTGTTATGGATTTTGGTGGCAGTTGGGATACTCACCTCCCGTTGGTTGAGTTTTCTTATAATAATAGTTACCACACGAGCATTAAGTGTGCACCATTCGAGGCTCTGTACGGGCGGAAATGTAGATCCCCCGTGATATGGACTGAAATTGGAGAAAGTCAGCTTATTAGACCAGAACTTGTGCAAGAAACGACAGAAAAGATTTTTCAGATTAAGGAAAGGTTGATAACGGCAAGAAGTCGTCAGAAAAGCTATGCTGATAAGAGACGTAAGCCTCTTGAATTCGAAGTTGGAGACCGAGTGTTACTTAAGGTATCTCCGTGGAAAGGAGTGGTACGATTTGGTAAGAAAGGAAAACTGGCACCACGGTATGTGGGACCGTTCGAAATAGTAGAGCGTGTTGGACCAGTAGCTTATCGACTAAAGTTACCCCAGGAGCTGAGTTGTGTTCACGACACGTTTCATGTGTCAAACCTCAAGAAATGTTTGGCTGAGCCAGATGTTCAAGTGCCTTTGGACGAGATCGAGATTGATGAAAATCTGCGATTTGTCGAAGAACCTATTGAGATAGTGGAACGAGATGTGAAGAAGCTAAAGCGAAGAAGAATCCCATTGGTCAAAGTACGTTGGAACTCTCGGCAAGGAGCTGAGTATACTTGGGAACGTGAAGACCAATTCCGGAAGAAATATCCGAATCTCTTCCCCAAATCCGTACTTTCCTCAAGTGCCGCAACTTGAGCCTTGAGGACAAGGCTCTTCTAACCGGAGGAGACTGTAACATTTCGTATTTTCAGGTCATTTACGACGTCATATATTTCACTAATTATTTTTTTTCTCGTACGCGTTCGCTTTTAAATTTTAATAGTTAAGTTAAATCGCGTAAGTTAAAAAAATTATCGTTTAGCGTAATCGGACACCAAACGAATTAAAGTTTTCGTCAAGCAAGCAATATATTATTTTTATGAAAGTAATAATTAACTTTTTATATTTTATTTTTATTGGTTGCGTAAGACGTTTACGTTTCGCAATTAAATACGTTTAAGCATACCCGGAAATCACTTATACACATTTTTAAAACCCTAGATATTTATTAGATATTTATCTAAAATATCTTTTAGATATTTCCTTAACCTTACCCTAGTTAGACTTAACTAGAGTTCCTTAACCCTAGTTAACCCCTATATATACCCTAACTAGACTACAAAATCATAACTTACATTTCTTTACAAATTTCATCACAAAATCTCTCCCCTCCTCCCTCTCTTGGCTACGGCAACACCCCAAACACAACCAAATCCATATCAAATTTTATATAACACATTTACATACATACCTACATCATATCTAAGATGTCCTAAGAAGATTTGAAGGCTTGGTTAATCCTTTACAAGTGTTAAGCAAGAAAATGCAAAGTTAGGGTTTAGGAAATCAAGATCTTGCAAGCTTGGGTTTACAATCTAAACAAGGGTTTAGATTGTGTTGGGTATCATATTTCATCACTCTAAGGTTATCTAAAACCCTTTATGTCTTTACATTCATCATTTTATGCATATATATGTCTATGTAGTTAATCACCATCTAGGAACTTATTTACTTGTAAATTTTATAATTCTTGGATAATCTTTGGATTAATCATATACTAAGGACCCTAGGAGTATAAGACATAAGATATTAAGGGTTCTAATGGATTTGTAACAAAGTGGTAAAGCTAAAAAGTTCTAAAAACAAGTTTTAAACACTTTTTGAGAAATTTATCTTAGGGGGCTGTTTGTATTCGAAAAATTACATATGTATTTTATACTTTTATAAAATATACTTTTATAAAATACTACATGTCACAAGGATCGCGGGGTCATAAAGAACTCGAAAAACCGAATAATAACGAAGAAGATACGCTAGTTACGAGTTTACGATAGTTAATACTCTTATAAAACTATTTTTATAAAGGTTACTATTTATGGCAGAAACTTATACTTTGAAAACATCAATAATATGATAAAACTTTTAATTTCGAGATCGTGCTCGAAAGAATCGCTAAAAACGGAGCTATAACGAATAAGATACGACGTTTACAAGTTTTACGCTAATTAAAACGTAAAAACGAGTTTATAGCTGTGATGAACAGTAAAATCACTATTCACATCAGAATCATGAAAACCTAAAAATGTGATTTTATGATCACTCGTCTTACTACGAAAGCGTGGGCATAAGAAACGCGAGAAACGGACTAAAAACGACGAAGTTATGTCATTTTTGCTAAAAGGCGTAATTATAAACGTTTTTACCTTATAAATATGATTTCGCTAAAACGATTAGATGGTGATATAGCTATATAGATATATATGTGTTATTAGTTATCAAAGTGCTATATTACTAGGGAATTTCATAATGAGGCCTCTTCGGATGGCGTATTGACGAGTTGTTGGATTTACGATTTAAAGTATCCTAGCTCCTCGTACGTCATGTCATGACCTCTTAATTATGATAGCCCGAACGATAGTATGATGATAACTAAATAGGATTATATATGGTAGTTGTTAGACAACATACTCGAGTACTCATACGACCTATATTAGATTAGGTTGCATTCGGCGATTATCGAACGCATTTTGCGTGATATACTTGATATTAGCTCACTCGAGGTGAGTTTATAACCCCACGTTTTACATGAATTGTTTTATAAGTTTTGGGGTGAGAACATGCTTGATTATAAATACATTTACTTGGTTGATTACAAATTGATTTATGCACTTCTTTACTTGTCATGCGATGAGATACAATACTTGGTTTACTTTTTGGACGTAAACACATACTTGACTTTTACTCGAATAATTACGGATTAGCTTAGGTTTCATGAACTGTAAATCACTTGGAGGGTGAGCGCGAATGTTATAAAATAGATCTATTGGGGATTGACAACCCCCGTTCGGGTGATTAGCTCTCACTAGTTCGAGATCGAACTAACGAACGTTATACCATGTCGGATATGAATGGATTGGTGTCTACATGACCAACAACTATATACTAATGAACATTTACCGTGCCTTGAATAAAGTGGCATACTTACAAGTCTACGTCGCAGTTTCCATGAACTTAGAGTAATCGTAATCATTTCTCTTACATACTTGAAACTAATTGGGATATTGTGCTCATTATAATATCTACTTGAAACATTTTTGGATATTGTGTTCATTATAATATCTACTTGAAACATTTTGGGATATCGTGTTCATTACAATATATACTTGAAACATTTTGGGATTTTATATAAGTAAACCTATATATGTAGGTTTATGCGTTGCAAGTCTTGTATGGGCGAAACTTGTAACACAGTAAACCTATATATATAGTTTTGGGATTTACATTCATACTTACAAAAACCTATGAACTCACCAACTTTAATGTTGACACTTTTAAGCATATTTTTCTCAGGTGAAATAGATGTATGACATACTTGATGTGCATTGGAGTCCAAATTTACAAGATTTCTTTTCAAACGACTCAGTTAGAGGTCGTTCTCTCCTGACTTGTGCAATGGGATCATGAAGTAACGCTCCCGGAAATACATTCCGCTGCGACCCAATTTTGGGGGTGTTACAGATTGGTAATCAGAGCCAAGGTTATAGAGAACTAGGTTGAATTTTACCTAAACTATAACCACTTTCAACGATCACATTTTCAAAAGATTTTTACGAGACATACATACACTATTTGTTGCAATAGTTGGTCATACTAGATGCTTACATGATTTATATACATGTTCGTAGGATAGACAAACACTAGAACCCTGTTGAGGTATGGTGGGTTGCACCATAGCCTCAAGACCATGCATAATGTGCATGCAATATGATAACTATGTGAAGTTAGATGAACATAAAAATTCGAGTATTATCCAACGTCGAGTAAATTTATTAATTAGGTCGAGATGTGTACCAATTCATGACTGCATCTCAAGACAGTTCTTGTTTGATGAGTTGCGAGATGGAGCCATGACAAGATTGTTACACAACTCGAGGTACTTGATAAATTCCCTCGAGGATGGTTAGGACTCGTGAGGCTTTATGTGAAATAATTATGTGTAATTATAGTGGTAAGACCACTATATGAATATTTGTCTGTTATGTGCAGACACACTACTTGCTTACTTGCGGACGTGACTTAGGTATATATATATATATATATATATATATATATGTGTGTGTGTGTGTGTGTGTGTGTGTTATGTGATGGGCTACTTTAAACCAGTTTAACATGTTTGACAAGTTTCCCTTCTAGTTAAGCTGTTAAATTTAGCCAGCTAGACTTGTTATCATGTAAATAAAGCCAAATCAACCCATTTTCACATAAACATGTTTAGATTGCCATTCCTTAAGAAAGTATGAAACTAAAAGGCGTGGCTGCAATGGGTGAAACAAGCCACACTATAAGTGGCAATTTGCAATTCAAACATTCGAATTGCACTTAAAATCAAATATATGACTATATCTTCGATAAATATAAACCAGATCAGGTTAACCAAACAAAATTTAAAGCAAACCTTGTTTTTGCGCTTAAAATCAAGAAACTCAAATACGGCCATCGCTTTCTCTGCAACTGTAGTCTGCTCCATGACCTGAAATTGATCAGACACCGTCATTATAAGTTAAGCAAAATTATGGAACTTTCTTACATTGAATACAAAAAGGAGTATAATAGAAAGAGAGATGGTTGACCTTTGTGGTTGTCTTTTCCATTATCTGCTTGTAACTTTATCAATTTTTCTTGCTTTATAAAGAGGCATAAGAAGAGATGCCACATAATCAACAGATTGTTTGATATTGTCTACTCCTAGAGGTTGGCTACCGACCAGCTCCCTGTTCACAATACCTTGAGTCATGAGATTCCGAGCTCTCATTTGCTAGGCCATCATGCCGGCGAATTGATTGCTTTTAAATTAATATTTGAATCCTCTTCATCCATTACATGCAACCTATTAAAGAAGTCAAAATTAGCAGCAGCCGCCTGCGACTGCCATCGATCAATGGCGCTATGGTCTTTTAACCCTTCACTACCAGCACTATCAACACATGTTTTTGTAAATATGCTGCTATCTACACCAGCACTTTCCCTTGAATTTCGACCAAAACAGTTAGACTATCGAAAAACAAAGTCAAGCAACTTCTATACAGACTCAAACTGACTAAATTACTGAATCGAGGCTTCATAACTTAAATACATTGCTTCAAGAAAAGATCACCCAAATCCAACCCTTAAAAGCTTCCATATGATCACTAGTAGAGAAAGTATTGCCATGTTAAGGCGATGCAAACGTGCATCTAACCTGAAGACTAGCAACAACATGAATAAAAACAGCTACCCACGGATGAGCAACCCCACAACAAGTAAAATAATTTAGAATACTAGAGCATTTTTTAATGATTATTTATTTATCAATTAAGGTACTGGTTTATATAAATCAATCCAAAATGTTGCACGATTTTGAAAATCTTGTAGCAGCCTAGGAGGCAATCTTAAATTTTTCTGCAAAATGAGAATCGCACGAGTTCTGTAGAAGAAGTATATAATGCAAATGGCCTCCGATGCACCAAATACATATGTAAATATCATTATAGGCTTGATTCAATTTTTCTTTGGGTTCTTGTCATAGGCTCTAAAAAGTTGGATGGTGGGAAAAGTTTTTTATTAGTTTGATCAATACATGGAACCATTGAAACTTACTGAACTAAATCCATTCAACAACCTAACTTTAAGGTACCAATGATAAAGGCCTGATATTTAGCAAAGCTAAACTGGAACAGAAATTGACTCAATGATCACCAGAACAATATGAACATCATAGTTAGAAGAGCATAGTTATATCTAAAAGGTATTTTCAGTAGCAGTTGCATATGCCATGATAACCACAAGATATCTTTTTCAAGATATACCATGTATAGGATGATTTATCAACTCTTAATTGCACTTAAACCATCAAGTATTTGCAAAATTCAAATTAGACAAAAAGTGATGACTCGTCAACCCAACCTGACTAACCGTTTAGACTTGCGTTAGTAAGTAGCTTTAATCCGAATCCATTATAATATAAATACCCAGATTTCCAGACCCACCTAATTTTGGTTATGCCGGTTACTTGAGCAAGATCATATGGAAGTAATAAATACATCCGAGCAGCCCTTTCACAGTAAAAAACTGTATTCTCAAGAGCAACAAGAGGATGCACATCATTCTGATTCAGTGCCCTAAGGAAGACAACGACAAGAGGTGAAAATACCTAACAACTTGCTTTAGCAATCTTCTAGCTTTACTCTGGATGCATCAAACCACAGTCAAGTTAAGTTAAAATAAAACACAACGCGACACTCGTTTTTTAACGCAAACTTTTCAAAAATAACAATATAGTGTTAAAAACTTTACATCTTTCACCCTTTCTGAAGAAAAAACACCAAGTATAGCAGCAGTAAGGACAGTGATGGCAAATCGAATGGCATTTAGGTTTCTCCAGTAACACCAATGTTGTTTCCACAAACAAGCTTTGCATTGTATAAGAAATGGTTGTGGATACCGGGTGAGAAAGACAAGGTCCTTGGAACCACTTGAAGGAGTGCTAGTCTCTCTTATAAGTTCTTGACTGCGCCTGCAGAATCAATTCAGACCTTCAAAGATACTTCCTACCAGCACAAAAGCAAGAAACTACGGTTTCAGTTACACATAAATTTTTACTATCCGCGACCAGGAAACCACTCAACACCGCTAAACTATTTACAAACTTACGCATCGCTACACTTTTAACCGATTTTAGTCAATCAACTCCCTAACAACTTTAACTGATTTCAATCCAAATGCACATGTTCACAAAATCTAAAATTTAACATCTAAAACTCCTATCCTAGAAAGTACACAACACAACAACTAGAGAAGAATACACTTGTAGGAACCCGATTACACTTCACTTCATATACGAACCATGAAACAGAAAGAGATGATTTCTTCTAGAGAGAGAAGAGAGAGAGAGATGAAGAAAAGAGAAAAGATATATTATTGAAAAATGAGAAAGAGATATTTTTCTAAGAGAAAATATCTAAATATACCCCTACACATTAATGTGACGCGCGGATATTTTAAAACTAGGACTCGTGGCTCACGGGTTTTGCTTGGGATTAAACCCGAAACAATATACAATAGTAGTTTAATAAACGAGCTACCCGGATTTCCCCGATACTTTCCTATTACAAACGTAACTAATTAATTGACCAAGACTAACAAACATAAATGTACGAACTTCATGTTCGAGCTTCAATATTTGAGGCTAACAATCTCCCCGAAGATGAGTCATTGATGACGCACCTTCATGAGAACCATGTATTGTTTTTGGGTCGTTAAGCACATGTGGTCTTGGTCTTTCTCTTGTTTCTTTGTTGTATGGTTTGATTCCTTTCATCTAGCTTGCTGATCTAACTTTTGAGCCTTTGTCATTGTCTTTATCGTCTATGCCATCTTGCGATCTTGTGTCTTTGACCAACATGCTCATAACATTTAGCATTATCTTGAAACTTTAAATCAAGTTAGCGAAGTCTTTGTCTTTAAATCTTGAGCTTTCTTGATAGATTGTCTTTGTAGAATGAGCATGAAACATGTGGTAATGAATCGACTTTGGTTTGAATGAAGATCTGACCCACCACCGTTTTAACCGCAGGTTTACGTTAGCTGATAACAAGAAAATTAGATCGATTTGAAAATCAATCGGACGTATACTTGTAAAAGCGATTTTTTGTAACACATCGGGAGTTTTGAGCTTTTATCAAAATTCATCCACTGACGTGCAATATCATTTACTGGACCCAAATTGAGATCCTGTTGTACACAAGTTATGATTCATATAGAATCTCCGCAATTCCACAACCAAGGAACTATGTTTGAGTGCTGACTCAGAGGATTTCCATCTTCATTGTGAATACATAAGTATCAACACGATGTTCTTTCTGGCATATATCACAATGATATTGCGTAAGACTCTTTGATTACAGCATGTGAACCTGATGATGTTTCAACAAGTGTTTGAAATGGAATGTGGTCTTAAACGAGATTTTGATTTGATCTCTTCTTGGCTCTAGACTCGATTAGTGCACTTTTGGTTTTAGTAATCGGAGGCTGGAGCAGTTTGCCACCTATTTAATATCAACTATCTCGGAATGAGATATCAATAGATAACGTTGTGTATCTACTACGTGACAAATGAGAACACGTTTCTTTTAAGAGAAACTCGAAAAGGCTGGAAGGGTTTGTGAATTGCATCACTGGTCCATGATGTATCGTTTGTCAATGTCAGCAATCAACTTGTGATTCTGACAGCATATGTATTGACCCGGTTTCTGCCTTAAGTTGTGTGGAGGGCTTCTTTCTTTAGACCCTTTATCCATACATATTTCTTTTTCATTCTCAACGCCTCAATGCTTACCAGCGAGAAGTCATTACTAACACCAATGTTGTGATTGTTCCAGTGTTAGCTCAATCTTAGTCGGCATTATTCCCATATACATTCATCTCCAATCATACCTAAGGACTGCTATTTCTAACTTTGGATTATCCTTGGGTAGATCCTCCGGTTCTGGTTGGATCATAAGATTGATTCCTAACCTAACCACCTTATGACTTCAGATTCGTCGTGAAATTAAGATGTTGTTGGGTATAAGATCGAACCATAAAACCTTTTCTTCAGCACATTGAGTCGAATAGATCATATTTTAATTACATTTTCTCCCCTTATTTTAAATAATAAACACTTAGTTTTTGAAATACCTGTGATGTAAAATATGTGTCTTGAAAAAACTGTGGGATAAATATGGTCAGCATGAATGGTTTTGAATATTTTGATAATGTTTTGATAATACCTAAGAATGGTCGTTGATGATGTATCCAAGAACAATAAACTCTTGTTTTTCGAAAATTCCCCCTCAAAATAGGACCAATTGAAAATTGGTTACTTTTGAAAGACATGTGATGTTGGAGTGTTGAACACACAATTTTGAAAGATTATGATATCATCGAGATAATCTTGAAAAATAAGTGGTCAACTTTTTGAAAAACCATAATGTAGAGGACTTCTCTCTAACGGTAAGTGGTAAGCCGCACTGATACGTACACTATCCTTTTTCTATAGCTTAAAACAATGGAAAGTCTGTAAGAACACTCAGACCGAGAAACGTTAATTTTCTCGTTGGGGAGGATAATGTTATAAAACCTCCCTGTTATTTGAAGTCCCGGGTTTATGTACTGACATTGCTACATTAAGCCATTTAGAAATTAGAAATGACAATGTTTTTGAAACTATTTGCAACACTCCGCTCCGAACTTCATTTACCACCCTTTCAATGGTTAATCGACATTCTAAGCACGTAAAAGATATCGATTATCCAAGCAGACAAGTCTGAAGAATCTTTTGAAATTTTCTGATTTCCTGATTTTGTATTTTCATTTTGAAGTTTTAATATTTTTGGTAATTTTGCTTTTCTCAAAAATATGTACATGGTGATTGTTGAAGATAAACCAGAAGACTCATTTGTCCAGAACCTCCAGTTCACTAGAGTCAAACATCTCATACCAAATCCTTACCTGACAAAGATACTTAAACCGATCCATCAGGAAGGGCTTTCATAAACCATGTCAGCTAAATAGGTATTTCAGTTCTGACAAAATATCATTTCATTAACCATTTTCAACCTGTTCCTTTATGAAATTGATACGAGTATGGATTGCTTTGTCAAGAATGTTGTACAGGGTTGCATAGATTGATTAAGCCTGACTGAGAGTCGCAAAAACAAATGGTATTTTGTAGTAGTTTGAAGCCATAATCTTGAAGTTGTGTCCCCATCCACATACTTGTGAGCACAACTTGCAGATACAACGCCATGTGACTCTGGCCTCAGCCGAAGACATTGCAAAGTGCAGTTTTGTTTTCTTTGACATCAGCTTACAAGATTTATTCCCCAAGGAACTGTATCCCTCCAAAGTGCTTTTCAAGTAATCAGGCATCCGGCATGATCACGTCTGAAAATGCTGTTAGTTCAAACCAGAATCCTTTGGATACAAAGAGTCCCATGTTAATGGTACCCTTTAGGTATTTAAAGATTCTTTAACCTCCTTGAGGTGCATTTTGAGTTGTTCGTGCTTGATTAGACGTGCACAATAGCATACTGCTTACACTAAGTCTGGTCTACTAATGTCAAGGTACATGAGTGACCGAATTTTACTACGATAATCAGATTTGGATCAAACGGTTCATCCACTCAAATCTACAATCTAGTTTGGGTTTTGTAGCTAATGTGTACCAATGGAGGACACTTGTCCATATTAGCTTTTTCAGAAGTTCAAGCGAACTTGGCCTGTATTGAAAAAATACCCTTTAGGGACTTGGTGGGAATCTGAAGTCCCTAAAAAGAATTTCAAACTCTCCCCATTAATAATTTCAAATCTACTGTGCATTTACCTTTACATATCTTTTCAAATATTTGGGTTTTAACCAAAAATTATGGTCATCAACGAAAAATCGCACAAGTATAATATTCCTCCCCTATTTTATCTTGAATAAAGTTGGATCAATTTGACCTTTAGTAAAGCCTGTGGACATCAAAGTTTTGATAGTTCATCGGACCAGGCTCTTGGAGTTGCTTTTAAACCATACACAGCTAACGCCTAAGAAGGTAGAACTTGTTTCTCGATTGAATCTGGATCAACGAACCCTTCCCGGCTGAGCAACGGTAAACCTCTTCCTTCAGTGGGACCATTAATAAAATACCGTTTATCACGTCCAACTGATAATTGAAAAGACTTGTGTGCGCGTGGAGCAACACAAATCCGAACTGCTTCCAAGCGATCAACTTGTAGCAAATGATTCTTCAAAAACAATACCTACTTTCCAGGCATAACCTTTAGCAACCAAGTCGTGCTTTGTTGCGAATTACAGTCCTGCTGATCTTCATCTGATCTTCATCCTTCTTGTTCTTCCATAACCACTTTAGCTTTATAATCATCTTGCCAAATGGTTTGTCAACTAGTTCCCAGACTTTTAGTCTGTCGAACTGATGAAGTTCATCCTGCATTGCTTCGATCTATGCAACATCAGCCATTGCCTCCTTAATGTTCTTCGGTTAAACAATACTCACCGTGAGCACGAACATACACATTTCAGGATCTGTGGCAAGCTGTCATCTTGTTTAAACTGGCATGGTTGGATTTCCACGAACTTGTTCTAATATATGATCTCTGGTCCATCGGTAATCATGACTTTGTGGTTGAAATGAATGCACATCGGTATTATTAATGTTGTGTGAGGAAGGCTCACCAGTTTCTTATACCCGAGTACAAAAAGGATTGATAAATTCATCTTCTTGAAACGATGCATTCGGTGCTTGACCATTGTTGTTTTCCTCAGCTTGACCGTGTGTTGGAGTGTAATATTCTTCAATTAAAGAACTGAAGAGAAATTCCAACCCTTGATGTGACGAATCTGTCTTTTCTGCTGAAGGAACAACATTTTGTCTTGGGGGTACGGGGTCAGAGTTGTCAATCTGAACGCCTTTTGTCCTTGAGGAACGAGCCTGAAGAGAACAATTTCAACAGACATCCTCTTGTCGTTGTGGTGCAGGTCTGAACAGTTTGATCAGGCATCATTTCTTTTATTTCATCAAACTGAAATGATGGACGTCAAACTATTAAGGCGTGTTCTCTAGTTGGTACAACTACGATATCCCCTTTCGACTGAGTAGAATACCCACCATGAACACATGGATCCCTTTTTCTTTCAATCTTATCCATATTTCCCTCCATCTCTAGTTATGTAACAAATGCAACCAAAGAATGGGTGAGAATGTGTTTTTTATTGAAGGTTTCCTGTCATTTATGATTGATAATGCCGTCTTCCATGAGTGGATATGATGAATATTTCTGTTCTGAGTATAAGCAGCGTTTTCAATTTCAACTGCTTCAGCCCAAAATGATAATGGAAGCTTAGAAGCTGAAAGCATCGTTCGAGCAGCCTCAACAAGAGTACGGTTCCGTCTTTCGACAACGCCGTTCTGTTCAGGTGTTCGAGGAGTGGAAGTTTGATGTTCAATGCCTTCTTCTTTGAAATAAGCATGGAGTGTCTTGTTCAAGAACTCCGTGCCTCTGTCAGTACGGACAGTAATAACTTGAGCTTGAAGATTGCGTTGAATCATCGTGAGAAAGTCTTTGAGAACTTCTGGTGTTTCATCCTTGGATTGTAGAAAAAGAGTCCAAGTGTATCTTGAATAGTCATCAACAATCACCAGAATATATTTCTTCCCATTTATGCTTGCAACCCGCATTGGACCACACAAGTCCATGTGAAGCAAATTTAGCCTTCCTTTGGAACTTGGAACAACCTTTGACTTAAATGAGTTTCTTTTTTCTTTACTCATTTCATAAGATAGACAAAGTTGATCCTTGACATATTTCAACTTAGGTAAGCCTATCACAATATCTTTCTTTGAGAGTAAGGTAATGTAATCGAAGTTAAGATGAGAAAGTCTTCGATGCCATAACCATGCTTGAGTTGGTGAAGCTTTAGCCATGAAACAGATTGGAGTTGATGAAGTTGTTTCTTGAAGAGATATTGTGTAGAGATCGGATCCACGATTACCAGTTAGTAAATCGTTTCCCTGAAGATCTCTCACAAAACAAGTAGATTTCCTGAAAGCAACCTCCAAATCCGCATCACAGAATTGACCAACCGAGAAAAGATTGTGATTGAGGCCTTCGACGTAATAAACCCGTTTGATCGTGACATTTCCTTGATTCAGATCTCCATAACCAATAATTGGAGCAAATTGATCATTTCCAAAACGAACAGTACCCAAAAATTTCTCCACAAAATTACACAACAACTTGAGATTGCCCGTCATGTGCTTTGTGCATCCAGAGTCAACAATGAATAGGATGAGTTGTACAATCTGCAAGAGAATTAGAGGACAATTGGGACAAATATGGATCCTAAGGAATTTGATATCTTCAAGACATTAGTAATTCCTAGAGGACAATGTCTATAGTGGGACTTAATACTTGTTAGAACATCATCTTTCGCTGATTTTAGACATCTCTTATCTTTTTGTCCTATGAGGCTTTTGTGTCCCATGTATATCTTGATGACATGTCATAGCTATCACACATTTCATTCCTGATTTGTATTTCTCATACAACTACTTATAGTAACTCTGGATTTCTGAATTGTGGTATCTGATGCATCTGTTTTCTTTATGGGGTGTTGCAACAGGATTTTGTTCGCTTTTCTCTTGGGGTTTACTAGCACTAATAGGCACTACCTTATGTTCTTAGTTCTAGGTTCACGTCATTCAAAGTATCTAGAAGCACAAGCATCATGATTATAATTTAAATAACACATTTTCACAGACATTCAGCACAAAAACAAAATTCAAATTAAAGTTTTGGATTTTTAAACTGTATTACAGCAGTTACAGACTTTGTTTTCTTTAGAAAATACTAGAAAATTCTATGATGGTCTTTACTTCTTCTTTTTAAACTTTAACTTGACTATTGTTGCACGGACCTTATCTTAACATTGATAGCACTTAAGCTGTGGTTCTGCTATCACTAGTAGTGTAATTTACTCCTGAAGATTTAGACACGTAAGGATTAGTATTCGTAGAAGAATGAGGCAACTGCGGTTCTCTGTTTTGTGTATTTAAAATATGATCTAATCGATTAATGTGCTGAACAGTAAGAAAAACGGTTTTTTTATGGTTTCGAGCTAATACCCTGCAGCATCTTTAATTTCACGATGATTCTAATTCATAAGTGTGGTTAGGTTTAGGAATCAAATCTATGATCCAGCCAGAAACGGGGGATTACCCAAGGATTAATCCAAGTTAGAATTGCAAAAGCTTAGGTAATGATTGGAGATAAATGTATATAGGAAAAATGCCGACCGATCCTACAGATTATAGCTAACATTGAACAATCACAACAAGGTGTTAGTAATGACATCTCTGGTAGCATTGAAGACGTTGAAAGAATGAAAAGAAATGTATGGATAAAGGGTCTAAAAGAAAGAAGCCCTTCCACACAACTTTAAGGCAGAAACCGCGGTCCTAAATACATATGCTTGTCAGAATACAAGTTGATGCTGACATGAAGACGAATCATTGGACCCAGTGATGCAATGCACAACCCTTCCCAACCATTTGAGTTTCTCTTAATATAAACTTGTCTCATTTGTCACGGAGATACACACGTTATCTATTGATATCTCATTCCGAGATTGTTGATATTGAATAGGTGGCAATCTGCCAGCCTTAACCAGTACAAAAACCAAATGCATATCGAGTTTAGAGCCAAGAGATCAATAATATCTCATTAGGACAATTTCTATTTACAGAAACTTGTTGAACATCATCAAGTTTACAAGCTGTTTGCTTAACAAGAGTTCCTACGCAATTCTTGTGATGTTTGCCCGAACATCCGATGATACTTATGTATTCCAATGAGAGGAAATTCTGTGATCAGCATCAAAAAACAAGCTCTTGGTAGGTGACTTAGCCGGAGATTTATAATGAATCAAAACTTGTGACAACTGGATATCGATTTGGTCCAGTAAATGAATTAACGGTTGATGAATTTTGATAAAAGATTAAAACTCCCGATGTGTTACAAAAACGCTTTTACAAGTAATACGTCGATTGATTTTCAAATCAATTTTCTCGATTATCACTAACGTAAACCTGCAGGTTAAAACGGTGGTGACGGTATCCCAATAAACCAAAGTCAATTCAATACCACGTATTCATGCTCATTCTACAAAGACAATCTATCATGAAAGCTTAAGATTTAAAGACAAAGACTTCCACAAACTCTGATTTAAAGCTTTCAAGATGAGGCACAATATGAGAATGTTGGTCAAATACTCAAGATCGCAAGATGGCATAGGACGGGACAAGACATGGACGAAGGCTCCTCAAGTCAAGATCGCCAGACCTTATCTTTAACTTGATAGCACTTAAGTTGTGGTCTGCTAACACTAGTAGTGTGATTTACTCCTGAAGATTTAGACACGTGAGGATTAGTATTCCTAGAAGCATGAGGCAACTGCGGTTCTTTGTTTTGTGTTATGGTAGTGGCAATTCTGTACATTCCTAATTTAAGCACATTCGAGTGTATTTCCGCTTGTTTTCTATTCTGAGGCAAATTTTGTTGAGTGACTGGTTTAAACAAACCATCCGACACATTAGTTTTATTAACTGACTCTTTCGTTTGAAAACTTCTCATTTTAGGAGAATTTGAAAAAGGAGTCGGTTTTCCTAAAATTAATGGTTTTGGAATCTGTTAAGCATTTGGTTGTCGAACAATAGATGGTTTATCAAACTGAGTTTCTACAAACTTTCCTTTGCATTTCTCAATGAGTTTCTTTAACTCACTGATGTCTATGTTCTTGTCTTGCATTTGAGCTTTCAAATCCTGTATTTCATGATATTGTTCACGTTCTTTTGGTAATACATTTGATCCGTTTTCTTTGCAAACTGAGTTTTTTTTCATTTGTTCTTTACTTTGTTGTAAAGCAAGTTCAAGAGAAATCGAGTGGTTTTCCAGTTTAGCAAAACTCTTTAAAAGCTTATTATGAACTTCTTTGTTAACATATTCAGTTTGTTTCGAAAGCTTTTGTGCAAGACATTCACATTCTTTGACTTTATAAAGATACAAGCATTGTGATTCAGCATAACCATTTAAATCAGACAGAGAATGCAAATATGAACATGTAACATCCTTAGACACACACTCTTCGATAAGTAGATCATATATGTTTGAAAATTAGCCTTTTTAGATTCAAGTTCGTCAACCTCTTTTTCAAGGGATTTAACGTACTCATAATCTTCATGCATTTCTGTTTTAAGTTCATGTTCAAAACGAAAACTATCATTTTGAGTTTTTATGGAAAGAGGAATTAATAAGGTTTTTATAAAAACTTCCATATCTTTAGCAGTTGGCACCCAAAAATAATCACTAGTATGTTTAAACCAAGCTTGATCACCAATTTCTCTAAATTGATTGATGTTAAATGTCATGTCATTAAAAACTTGTATACTTTTACTAATGGATTTCAAAACGGGTAGAAAGGCAACGTTTTTAGCAATGTTTGGTTTTGTTCTAACAAACGGTTTTCTCCACATTGTCTTCCTAACTTCTTTTGCGCGTTCCAACTGATAAAGATACTCCAGTGAGGGTGCTTTGAAAATTTCATAAAGACTATTCTGTTTTGTGTAATCATATGGTTTAACATAATCTTTATTCAATTTTGATCTACTCTCATTTGCAAGAGTCATGGTCTCTTCCCTATTGGGGGCAAATCTGTTTGCAAGATCAGAAGTATCATATGGGATCTCATATAAACAGGGCTTTTCAGATTGAGCTTTCTTGAGGTACCTTGGATTGGCAAAGGTTGGTCTACCATTATAGGTCGAGCATTTGGGTGCTAACATATGAATGGTCTGAATTGACTGATTACGAGTATAAACAATTTCATTCAAAAACTTTAATTGTTTGTCCATTTCAATCATCTTGTCAATATCTTTCTCTTCCTTAACCTTTAACCGAAATAACCTTAGTTTTCTCTTTAAGTTGACCTTCAAATTGTGACCTAGTTAACAGACTCTTTTTTACTAGCTCATCGTGTTTCTGATTGACAACTGAAATTTCATAGTTATATTAGTTTTTAAACCCTTTTTGTATGTCAATTTCTTTAATAGCTAATATTCCTAAGTGTCATTTAACTTTGGTTTAGTAGTATTAGAATCACTCTTTAGTCCTTAAATGTCCGTGTACTTCTCAAGCTCAACTGTTTGGTCTGAAGGTGCAATCAGAGAACTACCGACTGCTAGTAGCCTCCCCCAGAGCCCTACTAGGACTCATCAAGATAGTTTTGCCCTCCTTCATTTCTGAGTCAATGATGCTTCGCTTTCTTTACTTGCTTAAAAACGTTTGTTTTCCGCATTATCAAGAGTTAAATTTGCAATTAAATTAGCAAGCGCATCACGCTCATGCACACACTTCAGTCGCTTTTGATCAACCTGATTATCATAGTACATATAATTTGAATAGGATCAGGAACGACATTGCTATCATCCTTCTTCCAAAACATATGTGTCGTTAATGGATTCCATGGTTTGCTCAGAATGTCGTCTCACGTTGTCCAAACCCACAGTTTCATCCATGGTTTTGTACCTGTTTCCAATGGCGAAATCAGTAGAACTTGATTCCGCAGGTGAGACCTCCTGGATCTTTGCCATGTAACGTAATGTGGGCCTTCCAATCTTGCTCATCCATCTCTACAACCGTGTCCTCTAGCAATCAGCTTGCTCAGCTTGAAGTGAACACCTTTGTTCCAACTTGTTTGCACATCATCATCTTCTCCTTGTGATACGCGTATCTAACCCGCTTTTGGCTTCCCTGCATTCCCTGGCAAGTGGTCCAAATCCCTGCAGTTAAAGCACTGTATCCCAGTCTTTTGCACTACCGGAGCTGCCTACTGTTTCCCTACCCCAGCAACTGTGACGTCTTTGGATTCCAAACAACTTTGACTGATTGTCATTTTATACCTTGTGTGGTATCTTCATCTTGTTCGTGGGAGTTTGAAGAAGTTCTAAGGTTTGATTTGTGGTAGGTATGTACCGCTCTTAAAATACATATAGCAAGAGTGCCAAGTTCTTTTGCAATCCTTAACCTCCGGAGCTTGTCGGGATTCACTGTCTTCCTCAGAAACTACTCAATTGAGGAGTAACTGGTTTGGCGATCTCTTGCCTTTTTGTCTGGTAGTTGCAGTTGATCGTGTGAAGAAGATTGCTTGAGATGTGGTGCATTCGATCTTGAGGACAGGTGCCAGATAGTATTTATCTGAATATGGTTTTAGCAGCCGCAAGAAAAAAAGTTGCTAAGGATTTGCGACTTCTGGCTAATCTCTCAGAACGGGAGGTGTTGGGGGGGGAGGGGGGGGGGGGGGGTGGATATCACTAACTTCGTTTTGAAACGCTTCAGAACGTCAAACATCTTGTGATATGAGACCGTGTCCAATTCTTGAACTCTGCTTGACCACACAACTGTCACAAATCTTGACCATCTGGTTGAAGTTGTTGAGAAATTGAACTTCACTTGCATTGGTGATACTTGCAAGTTGTTCCTTGTCAACTCATTCATCAGTTATAAAATCGGTAGTAATAAGACCTCCCATGGATTTCTCCATCTCTAGAAGAAAATTTCCAAATTCCAAAATAGATGGGATCCTTCACATCTGTTCGTTCAACGATTCCCCTGTTTGTAGCATTCAATGGCTGTCCCATCTCCTTTGCTGTGTTACATGCACAACAGTTGAGTAAATTTCAGTCCCAATACCAGTCAGAATCAAGAAAATAGCTTCCTATTCAGCTTGAAAGTAAGTTTTAGTTCTCTGGCTGGCATGTTGTGTATTGTCTCTACTTTTCCATGTGCAGCTTCTGGAAAATGTTCTCTCTGCTTCAACTGCTGCATGAGAACGTTCTAGGTAAATAATGGACCGTCAAAGATGCACTTCCTCGATAAGTCACCATTCGATTAGTGTCAAGGTATCGTAGAAAACGCGAATGCCACTGAAATATCTCCCCTGGTCCTAGCATCGGTGGACGCTCTTATTGAACCACTGCCATTATATTGTTATGCATTTGGCTATCTGTGGAGGATGTGTTAACTGGAGTAGACATGATGAATGAATAGTTATGAATTATGAAGTGTGAAAGATTTTGTTGGATCTTAAGTGGATATGATGTGATTAAAGTTGTGGTTTTGTAAGCAATTCACGTTCACGGGATTTTACCACTCTATGATTAATAAGCCGATAAAAGAATAAACGGGATTTGTACAGAATCAATAGAAAACCGTGAATGATTGGTTGCGGAATCACGGCGAAAATTCCAAAAAAAAATGAAAAATTGTCAATTTCTCATAGAAAACAAGCTTATTTTTGGCCTCGACAAATCCTTAACACTGCAAAGGGTGGTTACAGCGTGATCCGCCTCGTTTTTCTCTTCGATTTGAGAGCTCACAGGCCTGAAACGGAGTTACGGATCAAAAGTTATGGCCGTTTTACTGAAACCCTTTTCGTCACACAAAATTTTAAAAAAATTTCGTTCGGTCCAAAAAAAATTTGCTCGTTTCGATCAAAAGTTCCGCTCGTTCGATCACGCTCGTTCGACCTCACGCCCTGTTCGACTCACGCTCTGTTCGATTACGCTCGTTCGAATCACGCTCGTTCGATTACGCCGTTCGATCACGCTCGTTCGATCACTCTTGGTTCGAATTCTCTGTTCGATCGATCGTACTTAGTTTCGGTCCGCACGTTCGATACGTCTAGTTCGTCCGCTCGTTCGATCGTCTATTCGGTCCGCTCGTTCGATCGTCTATTTCGAGTCCGCTCGTTCGATCAGTCAGTTCGAGTCCCTCGTCGATCGCTTGCATTTGTCACTCGTTCGATCGTAACGTTTTTCCACTCGTTCGATCAATACGTTTTTCCACTCGTTCGATCGATACGTTTTTCCACTCGTTCGATCGTAACGTATTTTCTTCACTTTTTCCGTTCTTCTCTTCTTGTTACCCCTTTCAACAACAAAATGAGCCACGAAAAAAGTGTTTATGCCGAGTGATGAATACCAAGCTGCCGAATTCAATATGCTTACCACACCAAAAAAAACCACGAAATCCACCCGAGGCGATTGATACCAATTGTAGAAACCCGTTTAATACTTCCACTTCATAACCCGAACCACGAAAACAAGAAAAGAGAAGAGAGAGAGACGAAATAGAGAGAGAGAGTAGAGAGAGAGTTGAGAGAGAAAAGAAAAAAATATATTTTGTGAAATTATAAAACTAGATATTTTCATATGAAAATATCTATATATATATTCTTAATATTATAGAAAATCTAAATATAAATATACCCCTACACATATAATGTGACGCCGGGAAATATAACAAGGACCGGGCTCGGTTTTGCTTTAGTGTATAATAACCCAAAACATATACATATATAATTATCTACGTAGCCGATCCGAGAATATTTAATAACCAACATTAACTAATTAAAGACCGAAGCTCCATCGTAGAGTGACCGAGCTTCCTTGTTCGACTCAATAAATTGAGGCTAATTCATGCACCACCTTTACCACCACCACAACAAATTCATCCTCCTTCTCATGCTCAAGTTAAATTTCACTCAAGATTTTGTCATTATTGCAAGTTTTCTAGACACCAATTCCACTCCTTGAGAAATGAAATCAACTTCATTCACTTTCTTCTAACCCGTCCCATACCTCCAACCCGTATCCCTCTAACTCATATGTCACCAACCCCTTCTTTTTCCTTTTTAATTAATCTTTCTCTTATGATTAATCTACCTAAATAATCGATCTTTCATCTTTTGATTATGACATCTTCTACTTTTCAAAAGTTCACTAGTGTAGATTTATGCCTTATTATGTCCCTATGATAATCTACTTTCTATTGTAATACTTCATACAAATTTTGTATGAATTTGTCTTGCATCGGTATTAATCTAGTTTTATTTATTGTTTATGAATGTATTTAGATGCATTTGCAATTGTATGAGTTTTCTTGTTGTTGAATGAAACCTCCACTCTTATTTTTTTGGGTGACTTAAATATAATGTGTTGCTTTACAAGATATTTGTCTTGCACATGTATTTCTAATCTTGTTTTGTAGCACACAATTTTCGTAAGATCGATCCTTTGGTGCCCCGAACAAGGGGGAGCTCACATCAAGGGTGGGAGTCTTGATATCGTCGATTTATTTCTTCCTACAACAACTCGACGATCATTCTTTTTGAATTCGACAAAAAGAGGGAGAAATGGAACAAAACTCATTAATAATGTGTAACTATTAATTTTATACAAAATAAGTTTATATTTTGTCATTATCAAAAAAGGAGAGATTGTTAATACAAATAATGTCTAAAAACGTTATTTATATTTTTCGACCTCTCAACGTTTTGATAATAACAAAATGTAAAAACATTTACGATAAAATTAAACGTTTATAAATTATTAATCGTAAAATTCCGTTTCTAAGATTAGTAATCACTTAAGGTATGAACAAACAAATCATTAAGCATTATTAGTGATCAAGAAAAATATTTTTCTCTCAACCATTACATTTTTATAAAAGATTTTCACAAAATTAATTATACAAAATATTTTCTAATTAAAAGATAAGTTTTATTAAAAACTTAAAATTTGAAATTCAAATTTCCCCCCAAAACAGAAGCTTCTATACCAGATACAACATTCCCCACAAAAAGACAAAAAAATGGAGCGGAGTCTACTGGCGGCCCCCTTACAGGCCTGGCAGCCCCCTTATATATGGGACCGCCAGGACCGCCACCAGTTACCGTTGGCTTTTCCTATCTATAAATACTGGTCCTCCCCTTGCTGAAAATCATTCCACTTTGCACGAAATTTCTCAGTCTCGTCTTTCTCTCTCTAAAACTTCTTTCTCTCACTAAAACTCTTGATCACTAACATACTTAGATCTTGTTTCAAGTGATCTAATCTCTTCATCTCATCTCTTCCCTCTCATTCAAGTGCAAGAGAAGAACACTCGTATTTGTCGAGAAACGAAGTATTAATTAGTGATCTCTCCTCTTTTCTTTTAAGTACCAAACCTCTACTGTATTTATCTTGTGTATTTGTGTGATTCGGATATTGTGTAGATCCGATAGTATAGATCTTGTGAGTGTGTATATCTTGTGAAGTGGTAGATGGTTCTAGCTAAGATTATGGACTCGACATTAAGCTAGTGTCGTAAAATAATATGTAACGACGTGTAAACGGTTTCTCCGCCTAAAGGGAGCTTGTTGACTTAGTGAAATCTTGAGTCGGATACTCAGGAGTGGAGTTAGGGCGGAAGATGTGCTTCGTAGCCGAACCACTATAAAATCCTTGTGTCTTTGGTTTTGTTGTTTCTTTCCTTATCTCTTTACCTATTATTGTTGTTTAGTCTAGTTTAGTTTTGGATAGTTATTGCTTCGTATCATATTTGTGTAATGGTTAAACATATACTCCGGATCAAAATATTTTTGAAAGTAACTTTTAAAACGTAAACAAACTGTAAACTTGTCAACCCCCCCTCTTCTAGTTTCCACAACATTGAATAGTAAAAGTTTATAGCGTACAAAACGAGATAATGGAAGGGTAATTATCCAAAATAATTGGAAATAAAAATTTAGTTTGAAGTTGATTCATGGATTGATAACATGAATGGTGATGAGTATTTGACACATTCTACCGAGACAAAGAAGAAGCAAGGTTGCAAAGCAAGTGAGATATGAAACGTTCTATCATGAAAGGTTATGTTTAGTTACTTATAAGCCTAATAGTCTAAAAAATATGTTGTTGATTGTGACTTTAAAGGTAGTTCCTAACACCCCTAACAGTCTTAATGGTAGTGCCAAACACCCGTAATAGTTTGCAACTTGTTATGTAGAGAAATTCTTAGCCATGGTAGAATCTGAAAAAGCCAGAGTTAAGGATTATACAAAGCTAGTGGTGACTGATGGGATGGTTGACTATGTATTGGAAAAATATGGGAATAAATAAAAATCTGAGAATGAAATAGCTTATGTCATACTAGAAGACTTATGGCTGAAATATGGAAAAGGTTGGTGTATTATATGCAGGCTGCATTTATAGGTTGTTTAATGAGTTAATTAAGATTTAACCTGTCTTGACTTATTGTCTTGTAGATGATAAGTGAAAGAGAAAGCTTGTAGAGGATAATAGAAAGGGAAAGGAGGCAGAGCATCATCATTTGAAGGTGAATAAAGGTATGCATATGATTGTATTGAGTCAAGCTTCTCACTTAATGATTCAATTAGTCATTACCAGTCTTAACTTATGTCTTTGTAGAAGATAAGAAGGAAAGGGAAGCTGTAGAGATAAGTAAAGGGAAAGGTGCATGATATCCAAAACAGAGTAGGATCTGTTGAAGTGGATTTGGCTAGGGCAATAAAGGCAAAGTAGGTTGATGATCATGATGATCATGATCTTGATACTCTTGATCTTGAAAACAGAATCAAAAAACTTAAAGAGGATTTTGGTAGGTTGCTAAAGGCAAAGAAGGCAAAGGAATCTAATAAAGTAAAGAAAGCAAGGGAGGCAAAGAAAGCAAGGGAGGCTGAATTAACAAAGCAAGAAAAGAAAGCAAAGGAGGCTAAATTGAAGGCAAATGAGGCAAAGAAAGCAAAAGAGGAAGAATTAAAGGCAAAGAAGGCTAAGGAGGCAAAGGAGGCAATGCTGGCAGAATTAAAGGCAAAGAAGGCTAAGAAGGCAAAGAATGCTAAGGAGGCAATGCTTGCAGAAGTGGAGTTTAAATTCCATGACGAGGATGAAGATGAAGATCTACGACGTACCCCAACATCTACAAGAATCCAGAGCTCCCACTGCCTCCACTCCGCATAAGAACAAAATCCTACTGCTTTCCACTTCCACAAGATCCAAAGCTCTTCACTGCCTCCACTTCCACAAGACCAGACTCCCATTGCATCCATACTAATGTAAAAGGTTGCTTCTTACTGCTCCAAGCGGGTACATGAAATAGCTATGACATATGTGTAAAATTTTCTTTTTCGAGCTCCTAATGCTCCTAATGCTCCACCACCTTTAACTACAAAAAAGAGGAAGTCTACTTAATAGACATTACTATCTTTTAACAGTTTAGTGGATTGTATTGGGACAGAAACTATATCTGTATATTTTGGGTTGTTGACATTAGATGATCTTATTATGATGTTTAAAAAACATTTAGCTTATGGTCAGATTGCAATGCTAAGATTTGGCTTGGCAATTTCTTGTGATTCAATTGCAATTTTTGTATTGGAATTAGCATTAGTAGGTGTAACTATATAAAGTTAAAACTATAAATTTCAATGCTCAAGCCATTTAAGCATTTGCAGTTTGACTTTATAAAGTCAATTGTATTATGCAGTTTGACTACATGATTAGGTATTTGGATTAGCATTTGCAGAGTACACACTGCAAATGCCAAATGCTCATGACATTGAATTGCAAACTGCAAATGTCAAATGATCATGACATTGAAATGCAAACTACAAATGCCAAATGCTCATGCGATTTAGCATTTGCAGTTTGACTTTATAAAGTTAGTTGCACTAAGCAGTTTAACTGCATAATGAGGTGTTTGGATTAGCATTTGCAGAGTCTGACTATAAAAGTAAATGGCATAGCATTTGCATTGTATAGTTGACTTTATAAAGTAAAACTTCAAATGCTCATTTAGTATTTTGACTTTAATAAAGTCAAATACTGCAAAACCAAATTGGCATGACATTTGACATTGATTGTATAGTGCATTTTTTGACTGTGCATAAAGGGGTGTTTGGATTTGATTTGCAGTTCAAATGGCATAGCATTTTGCATTTGCAGAGTGACTTTAAAAAGTAAAACTGCAAATGCAAATGCAAATGCTCATTTATTATTTTGACTTTAGATAGTCAAACTGCAAATCTAAATTGGCATGACAATTTGACATTTGATTTGCATAGTGCAGTTTGACTGCATAAAGGGGTGTTTGGATTTGATTTGCAGTTCAAATGGCATAGCATTTTGCATTTTGCAAATGCTCATTCCAGTTTATAGAAGCTTGTATTCAGACTACATTGTGTATGATTTGCAAACTCTTTTCCATTCATAACTCATTCAATTCAAAGGAAAAGAAACTACAAGATAATAGCACATAAAATGATCAAACATAAACTCATACAACTTAAATTGTTCCATGGAAACCCCATAGCTGTCTCTCATGTTCCGCATCCTCCTTTTCTTGTTGCCTACATTTCTCCAACCACTCTTCATGAGCCCTTGATTCCCTTGCTTCTTCTTCATAAGACAAGTATAATGCTTCTTCATCAAACTTGTATAGAATCTCTTGATCAATCACATTCCCACAAACATGCAACTCTAAATAAGCCATTTCTTCTTCTTTTACCAAATTTACTATTTCTTCTTCTTCCATCAACATTCCACTCCCACCTACACCACTGCCATTACCAGTTACAAAATCCTTATAGAAAACCTTAACCACGTTTTTCTTTGTAATGTTAAGATAATGCATTGATGGGTTGGGAGAAAATACTAAAACATTAGCAAGTATTATAGCACTTCCTACAGTAATTTCCTTTCCATAACCCCCTCATTAATTACTTTGTAATGTATTGAACCAGCTAATGTGCCGAGAGATCCTTTAAGTCACTTCATATCACCAGAGCATCGAGAACAATGACTTGATTATTGCACACAACTTGCTCAAGTTCCCATTCTTGAGAAAAGTCGTGATGTCTCTTAAACCACCCACAAAATGCCACCACTAGCTTTTACATACTCGGTCCGCGCCAACCACGCCCCACTGTTTAAATTCCTCATCACTCCACATCCTCAACAACTTGCTTCATATACTCTTGTGTCGACAAGACAAAGTCATCCCCACCTTCATGAATATCTGATTGTTTACGGATCTTGGCTAGTTGAACAATATCCGCAGGACCAGGTATTATCCTAACCAACTTTTCCTCTACTTCCTCTACTTCCTCTACTTGAACAATACCATTAGTGTTTTGGGTTGAGGTGATTGTGGTTGTCTCACGTACATGCCTGTTGCAGGGACGGAGAACAGGGTTAGGGGAGACCAGAATCATCATATACTAGTAGGTCTTCCCACTGATAATTTGGGTCTGAACTCATTATGTTATGGCAACCTATGTAGCACCGAAACGGGAACGGCAAAGGGATACGGGGACGATACGGGAACGGGAAACGGCAAAAATCAAAAATTCAAGATACGGGAACGGCATAGATACGGCAATAAAAAAATATAAAAAAATTAAAAATATATTAAAGAAAATCCAAAATAGATATATATTGATGTAAATTGTAAACTCCAAAAATACTACATCTTCCAAAGGTACATCTTCCATTGAATCAAAAGCATCTCCACCCACATCCCAACAAACTACCTCCATCATTCGGATTCCTTGACCAAATAGTCGAAGATTATTATGGATGTAAACCAAGTCTTGAGCACGGCTTGTAGTCGGCTTTGTATAGAAAATTAGAAGTATACTAGAAACAGGTAATCTTTTAAACATTTTGTCCCTGATTAGATAATTAAAAGAAAAAAACAAACATAAATATGAACTAATTACATCAAAAACTAATTCTATGCAAAGGATAGTCACGTGACTCAAGTCCACGTACTTACTTTTTGTATATAAGTGTTTTGTTACTGATTATATTATATAATATTTTTAAAACATAAACCAATTGTTTTTTTCCCAATACGCGCAACAGCAGTAAACCACTTCCCTTGTATATAATTAAAAATAATTCTTTTATCCTTGTATAATTTACTAACACAGACACCCACTCACCCTTCGTCCCTTCCAAATCAACTCACAAATTACAGTCAAAATTCCCATTTTCTATTTTCGTTTTCTATGTAAACCAAAAACCCATTTCATCTCAACAGTCACCGTCTTTCTCTCTCTTATTCCCACTATTCGACACAAAAAAAAAAATGAGAAATAAAATTATAAAATACAAAAAACACCGTCATACTTTTCCGGCAACAACGACATCTCTACTGATTCCGTTCTAGTTGATGATGATGAAATCAAGTTCGGATTCCAACGACAAGAGATGTACACCGAAAATCTCTGCAAAAAACAAAATCTCGCTGAGAGACACCACATACCGATATCAAAACATTAGGGAAACGGCTAGGAAACTTCATATGAAACGTTTCAGAGACATTAGAGAAAAAAAAACGGCTTGAAACGTTTCGGGCGTATCTTCCCACCCCGTTTCCAAACGGGAACGTCAGCCTTGAAGGCGTTTCGGTGCTTCAGAGATGGCAACTGTTGATGTTTAAGAAGAAGGAAAAGTGTTGATGAACAAGAAGAAGGCAAAGAGAAGATCAGTGTTTTCTTTTGGAGGGAATATAACAACGTTAGTTTTATTACAAATTTGGTCCTTAGTGTATTATTGTATGTGAACTGACGATTATACCCTCGATGATATGAAAAGTTAATGGGATTTTGGATGGAGTTACGGTCAAAGGACCGGTCAACTCAAAATGAACAACTACAGGGACAATCAGTGTAATTTCGAGACTTTTAGGACGAAAATTGCAATTTCGAAACAACCACAAGGACGATCTATGTACTTAACTCATTTATAGAATCTTCCTAAATAGGTAACCTTTGATATTTTGGAAAAGTTAGCCATATAAATGAGTATATATGAATATAAATATAGTGAGTATAAAATGTACAATATCTGCAAACTTGGCATCATGTTAGAAAAGTCACATAAACCAATGAGAGATGTAAACGTTTCATCTTTTTAGTATGCAGTAATAATAACAATATATGACGAATATCATTATCTTTTAATTAACTTAAATCAAATTAAGCATTATAATTTGAAATTTTAACCTTAAAAAAGCTTTCTATAATGTGATTAAAATGAGTTTAATAATAAAAGAGTTATTTTATGCTTTTTCATTTAAGGTGAATCGATATATGAGAATATTGAGAACTTTATTAGTGACTTATTTAGAATTAAATGAATTTTAAGATAAATTAACATGTTCTCGTTTAAAATATAGATGATGCCAATATTAGTTTGTACAATATTTGTTAGATAAAAATTATTTCAAAAGTTATTATACTTCGGGTGTGTTTGGATAAGGGCTTGTAGGGGCTTATTGGGGCTTGGGCTTTTAAAATAAGCCGGCTTATAAATAAGCCCCGTTTTCACGCGGCTTAATGGAAGTCATAAGCCTTTATAAGCCCCAGCCCATAAAAGGGGCTAAAAACTTTAGCCCATGGCTTATGAACCAAAAATTACTTATATACCCATAAAAATATCTAACATATATTAAAATTAAAAAAAGATGAGGTAATTAATAAAACTTTAGTGGTTTAATTTTGAATAAATTATATAGAGTTATGTGTAAATTTATAAATTTACAAATTTTATTATAGCTTAAAAAAAATAAATAACCCCCTTAAACTTTCATATAACTTATAAACAGAAAAAATAAAAATTATATATATATTTAAAAAAAACATAATGTACAAGCCCCGTGCGTGCACAGGGATTAAAACTAGTAAATAATCGAAACAGAAATACTCTACAACAAATGAGAAAAAAAGAGAAATAATCGAAAGAGAAATAATCTACAACAAAAGAGGAAAAGAACACGCGGCATTAAAAAATCTTTTATATAATAAAAGAATTACATCATTTCGAAGTTTTCTATCAGATTAAATGTTATATGAAAATAAATTGAAACAATCAGAATGCTTGATTTTGCCACGTAGGCAAAATCGTGCGATCTGATTGGTCAATAAAAAGTCAAAATTGAATCAATTTGGTCAAAATTGAAAAAATATGGTGAAAAAATCTGATGGAGAAAAAAAAACACATAAAAATATATGTGTCAAATTTGTGAAAACAAAAACTTGAAAAAAGAGGAGATAATTAATAAAACTTTAGTGGTTTAATTTTAAATAAATTATATGGAGTTAAAAGTGTAAATTTATAAATTTACAAATTTTATTATAACTTTAAAAAATAAACAAATAACCCCTTAAACTTTATACCTCTAAACTTTATATTTTAAAATACAACAAATGTAAACAATTTCTTACTTCCAAACAAAGATTTAACATTATTTAATCACATCTCAAATCTACCCGAAGACTTTTTGGTGGATTTTTTATTATCGGCCTAAAATCATGTTGTACAACCGAAGCACATCGAAGGTTCACTTGAGCCGACTCCGGGTTACCTAAAAGGGTAGTTTCACTGGGATTAGTTGGCTCACAATGTCGAGCCAGAAAACAGGTAAATCAGAAAAAAAATAGTAAATAATAATTATCCTCAAGTTCATATACTACGTAATACATAAAAGATTTAATGAATCTATTATCTTCATATATTTCGATAATACTCTATAACATAACTTATAAAACAGAAAAAAATAAAAATATACATGTAGTTTAAAAAGATATAATATCTAAGCCTCGTGCTAGTTACAAAATAAAGCAACTTGATTAACTAATAAAAGTCAATATGTTTGGTTAACATTTATTAAATTTCGTAACCAGCATAGGTGTCGCAAGTCAAGGAAATTATACCTTTAATATTACTAAACAATACATTTATTGGGGGACCCGACCCGCCTAATAAATGGGTTGCATTCACACCCGGCCCCACCCCACATTAATAAAAGGTTTTTTTTTTT
>BQNB010038107.1:3353-48980 GCA_026074375.1 Tanacetum coccineum | reverse complement strand
ACAAGCACACTTGTTTTTGCCTCCAAAAAGAAACACAGAAGAAAGAAGTCCAAGAAAAGAAGACTTCGGCTATAAATAGAGCATTTTGTAAGCCTTTGAGGCATGTTAGTAACTAGTTTTTTTTAATATTTAATATAACTTAGCTTATTTTCAGTCACTTACAACTTTTACTTTCATCTTGTAACTCTTTCAAGTTTTAATGCAAATTTGAGGTTTTAAATCAATTTACAACTCCAAGTGTCAAAATTTCTTTATTGTGTGTTTTGAGTTCAAAAAGCTCTCAGTACAGCTTGTTTACAAGCTGCTTTCATTAAGAAAAAAAAAAAAAGTTAAGTAGTTAAGAGAAAATCACAAATATCACTCTCAAATATACCACAGCTTATTTTATTGGATGATAAGTCAGTTCTGGATGGGCTTATGGACTCTCACTAGCTTGTTTAATACAAGCTAGAGCTTGTAGATTCATTGTTTGACCCTGTTTTGAGCAAGGGTGTAGTAAGTCTCTCTTTTTCTTACTTTACTTATCTATTGCAGAACTGCTAGTTTATTTAATACAACTGTTGGTTTTAAGTTTACACTACTAGGCCATTTCAGCTTATTTAAAATGCTTATTCTTAATTAAAGTCTGCTTATAAGTATTTTAATTTGTCATTTGATAAGCTGTTCTTAATCAGTTTGAAACAAAAATGATTTTTGAAAACCTTAAGGGGTATTTTCAACCAGCAGTACCAACCCTAAGTTAGCACTGCTAGTTCATTTTTTTGCTACTCTTAAGCCTAGCAGTATTAACTTAAGCCTAGCAGTATTAACTTAAGCCTAGCAGTATTAACTTAAGCCTAGCAGTATTAACTTAAGCCTAGCAGTATTAACTTAAGCCTAGCAGTATTAACTTAAGCCTAGCAGTATTAACTTAAGCCTAGCAGTATTAACTTAAGCCTAGCAGTATTAACTTTATCCTAGTAGTACTAACTCCAAGTTAGTACTGGTAGTTAAAACTGTTAGTACTGTTGTTAGTACTGTTGTGTTTCTCTTGTTTAATTTAGCTTAACTGCATGCTTAATTTGCTTATTTAGATTCAGATTAGCTTATTTGTCTGTCTTAAGCTTATTAGAGCTTATTTGTGCCTTAGTGTAAAAGTTTTTAGTGTTTTTGCTATTTCTAGCTTTCATGCTTGTTCTAGTTTATGTTCTTGTTTAATTTTTATGTGCATTTGCTCTCAGTATTAATTCACAAACACTCCTTGTTACATTTCCTTGTGACATTCAAACACAAATCATCAATCGTCTTTCGATTCTCCATCTTTAGCCTCGTTGGGACATAACGACCCGGGAACACCCTATACTGCTTCCGGATTTCTTGGTCTCGTGTGATTTCGTCCCTTGTTGTGTATTTATACATGTTTGTATTTGTTTACATATTTAAGGGGTGAGTTCGCGCGAGTCAATTTTTGGCGCCGCTGCCGGGGAGGCTAAGCGAATATCGTTACGATTGTTTGAAAATTTGTGTTTGAATCTGTGAATATTTTCTTTATAAAAACATAAAAAGTACAAAAATATTTTTCATTTTCTTTTACTAGTATAATTATCATATAAAAAAAAATATATATATATAAAAATATATATATATATAAAAACATTGTCCATAAATAGAAATAAAAATAATTTGGTTAAAGAACACCATCAAAATAATACTCTCAACTGGAGTATTATCCATAATAAGTTCCCGAACAAAAGATTCAAAAACTTGCCTTTTGTGTCTCTTGCGAGGTACGGCTCACCTTTGAAAGTTAGACAAACTATAAGAGGGGTATAAGGAGGGTTGTTCCAACGAACTACGACCCGAAAGGAGAAATAAGCTTCGCGCTATCCCTCTCCTCCGCTCCTTTGTGAGTTTTTCTTTCGAAGAGCTACCGTGAAGCTTGCTGATTATCAGGTTTAAGTTGTCTTATCTCGTTTTGTCCATTTGTAAAATATGTTGTTTAAAAATTTCGAAAAACCAAAAATAATCTTCTTTTTCTTCGTATCATTTAATTCTTTTCTTATCCATCTTTATGTTTAATTCTTATGACGTCATTCAGCTATGGTTTAAATCCTCTTTACGCGATTAAAGAGTGTTCGTCTTGTGGAAGTTTATACACGAAAGACTGTGGTTGTTCGGAAGGAAGTCTCGAAGACAAAATTCTTGTTCCTGAACCCCTTCGAAATTGTGCAAGGTGTGCAAAGTGTGGAACCCCGGTTGATGGTTCATATTGTCGAGGATGTGCTCTTTTACGAAAGAAATTTAAGGAAGATTTGTTTGCTTTGGAGGAAGTTTTTCAAAACCTTCAAGATACTTCCGGGTCATCCGACGACAATACCAACGTTGTTAATGCTCCTCGAGAGCCAATCGTTGTCAATCAGGACCCAGTGAAATACCTCACCAAGTCCTCTAACCATTAACCATTGTTGTCACGATGCGTTGATATCGTTAGATAGAATCTTCTGTCTTAAGGTCAATGCACTTTTAAGTTTTGGTGGGAAAAGTGGCTCATTACGGTTTATAATTGCCCTCTGACAGTTCGATTATCTCTAATCCGGAAACCAGCAAAAATCAAACCATTGGTGAGCACCTACAAAACTTGCAAAGACAACAACAACAATGTCTTCTTGGTACATGCAAAAATAGGTTGCAATGAATACGATGGAGTTTGTTTTTATTGTAAAGTTGGAAATGGAACACCAATTAATGTTTCAACTCTGTACTCTTCTAACGATTCTCCAAGTGTTGCAAACCATCCTCCACAATCCCAATACGTGTCATACTCTTGTGAGTTATGTGGGAACGATTCTCATTACGGTTACGATTGTCCACCTCAAGTCCTGTTTGTCTACAATCAGGACCCAGTTTCAATCACCACTTTGATTATTTTTAACCACAAACTTACACCACGAGTTTTCCACAACATATCTTTGTTGTGAAAATTGCGGGGGTCCTCATGAAACCTTCCAATGTCAACCAATGAATAAAGACTATTATCATGAGCAAAATTCTTGCTATGATTCAAATTCTTTTGGTTTTGACCAAGTTCAACCCCCGCAATATACCGTCAATCATCCAATCTTCAATTTCCAAAATGAGCTTCTTAATTCCCAAAATGAGTTTCTCAATTCCCAAAATGAGCTTCTCAATTCTACTAATAAGCTTATGGAACAAATGACACTCCATGTGAATTTTTGGTCAAGCTATACAAAAGAAGGAGGAAGAAAAGCGAATTGCAGAAGAGCAAGCGTCTAAAGATCAATATAGGAATTCCCATATGCTACGATGATGACAGAAGACTGATACTATTGGGCAAAAATTTTTCACAAAACCCGTTTTACCATGCGAGAACCCAGATAAAACTACTCTAAGTATGGGACGAGCATCTTGAACTATTTAGCATCGGAATCTGGACAAGTAATAAAGTCTAGTGTTAAAGACCTTGTCCTAATCCCAAGTGAGTCCGAGGGTGTTCCCAAAATGTGTGATGTGCCTCTTTGTGAAAATACCACCCCTCTTAATGCTCTCAATGAACACTCTGAGATTGTTGTCAATTCCAACGATGATAATTCTTCGAGTGATGACGATTCTACCTACGGTGAGGATATCGATTATGTCGATGCATCACCTCCCGAATGTTTGAGATCAATAAGCTTAAGGTTGGTGGAGATTGTTGTCCCAGAAGTTGGAAGATTGAGAGGATATACTATAACAATCAAAGACGATATCCTTCGTGAAAAATTGTTGAATGTCAATCTTCTTATTGCTAAGATCGATGCATTTTTTTTTGGTATTTTTGCAAAAATTTTGGTGAAAATACGGGATTACGTGGTAACAATGCTGCAGGCAACAATCAAATCGAAGATACCCCCCCAAACTAGTACTAAACATCGTCCTCGATGTTTTGAAGGGTACTACGTTATCCTAAGGCCGTTTATGAAGTATGCCAAATGATAAAACGTTAGTCGATTAGATTAGGATATCGGGATTCCCAAAATGAAGCTGAGGATTTGAAGCTCGAGTGATCGAATAGACAAAACCGAGAACACGAGAGCCTTCACAATCCGGGCAATCCTGGACAATAAACAACAACAACACGAAACACGGGTGATAGAAAAGACAAGCTATCTCACACAACAAACAACACTTATTCATACAATTACAACTACGGATAAGCATGGGTTGCCTCCCACGAAGCGCTTGTTTAAGGTCGCTATGCTTGACCCGTCACCTGAATTTATTGGACATTAGGGAATGTTTGGAGATCCGGGACTACCAATTGTGGTACGTCCCCTCCAAAGTAGTGCTTAACACGATGACCATTCACTTTGAAATTCGGCCCGTTGGCTTGAGATAGCTCAACAGTGCCGTAAGGAAAGACTTGAGTGATGGTGAATGGTCCACTCCAACGGGATTTTAGTTTGCCCGAGAAAATCTTCAATCTTGAATTAAAGAGGAGGACTCGATCACCGACGTTGAAAACGCGATTTTTGATCTTGGAGTCATGGATTCTCTTTGTTTTTTCCTTATAGATCAATGAGTTCTCATAGGCATGATCACGAAGTTCGTTAAGTTCATTGAGTTGAACTTTCCGGTGATCACCCGCAGTAGAAAGATCAAAGTTTGCTTGTTTCAAGGCCCAATAGGCTTTGTGCTCAAGCTCGATCGGAAGATGGCATGCCTTTCCATACACAAGCTTGTAAGGAGTACACCCGATGGGCGTTTTGTAAGCTGTGCGGAAGGCCCATAGTGCATCATCTAGTTTGTCCGACCAGGAAGCACGGTTTTCACCTATGGTCCTTTCAAGGATACGTTTCAAACCACGATTTGACACCTCGACTTGCCCACTTGTTTGTGGATGATACGCGGTGGAGAGACGGTGAGTGACTCCATATTTCTGCATGACCTTTGCAAATTGGTCATTGCAGAAATGAGTTCCGCGATCACTTATGATAGCTCGAGGGGCACCAAATCTGGCGAAGAGAGATTTTAGGAATTTGCAAACGACTCTGGCATCATTGGTGGGGAGCGCTTTCGCTTCAACCCATTTTGACAAGTAGTCAACGGCCACGAGAATATATTTGTTCCCTCGTGAAGACGGGAACGGGCCCATAAAGTCAATGCCCCAAACGTCAAAGATTTCACAAACTTGGATGGAGTTTTGAGGCATCTCATCCCGTTGCGAAGTTTTTCCTTGTCGTTGGCACGAGTCACAGTTTTTGACAAACTCGTGGGCATCCTTGTAAATGGTGGGCCAAAAGAAGCCGGAATCAAAGATCTTTTTGGCGGTTAGGTTTGCACCATGATGTCCCCCGGTGGGTCCATTGTGGCAAGCCTCGAGAATGTCGAGAGCTTCCTTGCCGTGCACACATCGCCTGATCACTTGATCCGCACAAATTTTAAACAAGAAGGGGTCATCCCAAAAATAATGTTTCACGTCCTTGAAGAACTTATTTTTCTGTTGGGTTGACATGCCCTTCACAACGAAGTTACCCGCGTGGTAATTTGCAAAGTCGGCAAACCACGGGGTACTAGAATCACCACGAAAAGTCACCATACTTACCGTCTCGAGAGGAAATGTTTCATTAATCTCTTTAGGGTCGAGAACGTTTTCATACGGGTTTTCTAATCGGGACAGATGATCGGCTGCGAGGTTCTCGGCTCCTTTTGTGTCAAGAACTTTAAAGTCAAATTCTTGGAGGAGGAGAACCCATCGGAGCAATCTCGCTTTAGCATCCTTTTTGGCAAAGAGATACTTGAGAGCGGAATGGTCCATATGCACTATGCTTTTGTTCATGATAAGATAAGACCGGAATTTTTCGAATGCATACACCACGGCTAACATTTCCTTTTCCGTCGTGGTGTAATTAGATTCAGCCTCGGTCATCGTCTTGCTAGCATAATGGATAGGCCGAAAGTGTTTTTCATGACGTTGCCCCAAAACTGCCCCTATGGCGTAATCACTTGCATCGCACATAAGTTCGAATGGTAGATCCCAGTTTGGGGCAATCAAGATCGGAGCTTCCGTAAGTTTATTCTTTAACGTTTGGAAAGCTTGGATGCATTCATTAGAGAAGATGAATGGAGTATTCTTCTCGAGAAGATGAGTCATTGGTCGGGATATTTTGGAAAAATCCTTTATGAATCTCCGGTAAAAACCGGCATGACCAAGAAAACTCCTAACTCCTTTGACAGTGGTGGGATGAGGTAATTTGGCAATGACATCTATTTTGGCTTTGTCAACCTCAATCCCATTTTTAGAAATTTTATGGCCGAGGACAATGCCCTCTTTGACCATAAAATGGCTCTTCTCCCAGTTAAGACACAAATTGGTGTCTTCACATCTTTGCAACATTTTCTCAAGACGGGAGAGGCAATTTTCAAAGGAATTCCCAAAGACCGAGAAGTCATCCATGAAGACTTCCATTGTCTTTTCAACCATGTCGTGAAAGATGGCTAACATACACCTTTGGAACGTGCCTGGTGCATTGCATAGCCCAAAAGGCATGCGACGATAGGCGAAAGTTCCGTATGGGCAAGTAAAGGTTGTCTTTTCTTGATCTTTTGGGTCAATTGGGATCTGAAAATAACCGAGAAGCACGATGAAACATTAGTAATTCGTTTCCTGCTAGCTTTCTAGCATTTGGGTCCATGAATGGTAAAGGGATAGTGTCTTTCTCGGGTGGCTTCATTAAGCTTTCTGTAATCAATACATACTCGCCATCCCATGACCAATCGAGTAGGAATTAGCTCATTCTCTTCATTTGTGATGACGGTCATACCTCTTTTCTTAGGTACATAGTGTACCGGGCTCACCCAAGGGCTGTCAGAGATGGGGTAAATCAATCCAGCGTCAAGGAGTTTTTCAACCTCCTTCTTGATAACGTCGTGGATTTTTGGGTTTACCCTTCTCTGACTTTGCACAGATGGTTCATAGTCCTCTTCCATTAGAATTTTGTGAGTACAAAATTCTGGGCTAACACCCTTTATGTCGGAGAGTTTCCAAGCGATGGCTCGCTTGTGGGACTTAAGAACCTTGAGAAGAGCTGCCTTTTCCTCATCTTTTAAGTCTTTAGCAATTATGACAGGCAACTTGTCGTCACCTTCTAAAAATGCGTATTCAAGATGGGGTGGCAGTTCCTTGAGTTCAACCTCGGGAGGTTCATTAACGGAAGTTTCAACGGTTTTAGCTTCACAGAGTTTGAGTTCTTTCCTACCTCCAGGCATATATTGTTCATGATTTGGGAGGGGGGTGGTGGTTCACTGTTCAAAATTGCCTCTAGAAGCAGGATGTCCCCCTCAGGATCCTGATAAGTTGGATCAACTTCAGATGAAGTTGGATCATCTTCTAGAGCAAGAAACGAATCTGCTTCTTCCATTAAAAGAAAATCACTGTCCCCGAAAGGAGTGAGATTTGGAGAAGCAGTAGAAACAATAGGCTCAAAATATGGAGTGGGATTGCCACTCGCCGATCACGTTTGAAAATCCTATGTGTGGACCTCTTAGAATACTTAATCACAAGCCATATCGATGAAGTCGATTTTGTTTGCGTCATGTGGTGTACAGCTGTTGTTTTGAAGTTTGGCCAGGTTGATGTGATGGCCTCCTTTGCCAAACACGAAGGGGTTATCTCACCTTCATAAAACATTATCAAGCATGACTTGTTTTAAGAAACTTCGCCGAGATTAAAGAGGACTCGGGGGGTCGGGTTCAAATCAACAAACTACGAAGTCAATTTGGACATTGGAAACTTTCCACCATTAGAACGGACAGTCTTTAGCATATGATTGGTTCAGTGATTGAATCGATTGCTTGCTCTAAACGTATGCAAGTTGGGGTTAGTTCGGGAGAGCAGATCTTTCCATCCTGAATTAAGGCCATGAGATTATTGATCGCACCAAGATCGGCAATGGTTGCATGTAGTAATCCCCGTTAAATTCACATGGAATCAAGAATATCGGCCATGGTCTCAAGTTTCTTGGTAAACTTGTTGAGGATGACCGCTGAACAGTTCTCATTCAATGGAGTTCTTGCCAATATCGTCAATTTCTCTTTGTTTCAATTAAGGGTTTTTAAAGTTGAAGCAAATTTAGGCTTATAGCATCATAGGCATCGGTAAAGCTAATCTCGAAACTTAAATCCCTAAAGATTTATAGAATTCTCGTTTTGGTCGTTAGCTTTTTCCTTGCGCTTTTTTCTTTTTCTTCGTGATGGTAAATGAATAGATGCATTAGGAATGAGTTAACAAGGGGGCAACATTGGGCTCAGGATTTGGATTACGAGATGAATTTTGAACAACAGGAGTTGGACGTTTTCGGTGCTTCGTATTTGCAGGAGCATCGTGTCCTTTGTCACATCGGTGTCTTGATTAAATGCATTTCGGTCCTTTGGATGGTAACACCACTTCGGGTAGTGATACCTTTTAAATCTTCCTTTGGGTTGGTAACAGTGTTACCAGGAAGAGTTCCAGAACCGGAAGTAGAAGCTGTATTAGTAGTAACAAATTTTGAGAGCATGTCAGTCAAATTTGCCATTTGGGATTGCAGGTTTTGACCTTGGTTTTGCATGTTTCTCAACCCTGCAATCATTGGTGTGAAAATATCTTTCAAAATCTGTTTTTGACACACCGTGTGTCTGAGGAGCAGGTCCTTGATGAGCTACTGGTTGATATAACTACTGGTTGATGAACCGGAGGTCGATAAATCTGACTTGGTTGAAATTGTATCCTTGTTTTGATTGAAGTTATTTCCTCGAGTGAAATGTTTTGATATAGATGAGGGATTCTGAAACGGGAGGAAAAAACCAGCGGAGGGTCGAATTTGATTTGAGACAGCGTAAGGTCGATAACAGAATTGGTCTTGGTTGAAATTTGGCCGAGCGGCTGGGACACATTCTCATGGATGTTGTCATGGTAATGTTTGTTACGCTGTTAGTGGCTGGACAGTTTTTGATAAGAATGACCTCCCCACAAGTTACCCACTATGTTTCAACCGCTTTTACGGGGGCGGAAGCTGGGGTTTGGGGAGTTTTCTTTCTATCGGAGAAATTAATGCCGAAAACCATGTCTTGAGTTCAGGCAACATCAGCTGAGACTGCTTGGGTGGAAAGAGCCTGTACTCATTTTAGCTACACAGCTTTTTGTTTCTTGACTGACGTACCTTTAGACTTGGCTCACGTTGATTTTTAAACATTCTCGAGGCATTTTGTTCTAAGACGTTACCACTGAGGCTGGGTTCAATGAATCTAGGTCATTTGAATTTAGGGCAATATAGATGTATCGAGTTGATGCAATTCGAAACCATGATGAGGCATCCCCTTAAAGATCATTGAAACGATCCCAAGCCTCCATAAAACGTTAATCAAATTTTTGCTGAATTCTCGTGATTTCATTTCTAGAGATTTGTCGTTTTTAGAGGGAGGAAGATTTTGTTAAATAAAATTCGAAACAGATCATCCCATGTTTCAATCGACCGAGGGGTTCTTTTTCTAGCCAAATCGGGCTCAGGCCTTCGAGAGAAAACGGGAAAGCATAAGCTTAACCGACGTATTTGGTACGGTTCGGGAATATTCTCATCGTAGATTTTATCTTGTTGAAATACCGGAGGATGTGAAGCATGTGGGTCTTTTTTATTCATTGCCAAAAAATTGCTTGTTTTGGACAAGATTCAGAAGACCATGCTTGATCTCAAAGTTATTCGCGGTGATTTCAGGAATTAACACTATCGCATCTGTACCCTCGGAGGCTGCTTCGAGCAATTGAGCATAGTGCGATTATCAGCATCGTAAACTTTGGGAGGATTATCAGGTTCTCATGATTAGATGATTCACAGAAGTTGTCGAACTTGCGGTTGTCGACGTCTACGGGTTGAGAACGAAAGTGCGCATGCACAAAATAGAAATACAAAAAGAAAATTTACACTAATTTTTTTTTGGTTTTTCAAAGATTAATTCACAATTGATTTTACGGACAATGAGATAAGACAACTTAAACCAAATAATCTGCTCACTTCACGGTAACTCTCAAAAAGATAAACTCACAGGTGAGCGTGGGGGGGGGGGGGGAGAAGTAGGGAATAGCTGCGAAGCTTATTTCTCCTTTCGGTCGTAGTTCCTAGGAACAACCCTCTTATCCACTTTATAGTTTATTAAACCTTTCCAAGGTGAGCCGTTCGTCGGAAAAAGAGACACAAAAGGCATGTTTTTAAATCTTTTGTTCGAGTTGGGAAACAACAGTTACCGGACTCGATTATGATAATACCTTAGTTGAGAATTTATATTTTTGGTGTTTTACCCAAGTTGTGAATTTGATTTTCTCTTTTTTTTTATGGACCATGTTTTTATTTTTTGATTTTTCTTTGGTTTTTTTATCTGATAATTATAACTAAAAGAAATGAAAAATATTTTTGGTACTTTTTCATTTTATAATAAAAGAAAATATCCAATTTCAAAAACAGTTGGTCATCGTAAAGATAACGGTTGCACAGCCTCCGGCCTACGGCGCCAAAAATGAAATCGCTATGGGACTATACCTTAAAATGTTATATATATATAATAAATAGCAAATGATATTAGTAAGAATGTCCTAAAAGCAGAGTCAATGAGATACCGTAAGTAGTATAGAGCTTTCCCGGGTCGTAAATCCCCAACGAGGCTGGAATGGTAAATCGATACGAGCGAAGATTTGAGTTTGAAGGGAGGAATTGGTTTGGGAAGTTGAAAAAGTCAAATTAAACAATAACGGACTAAAACGTTTAAGAAAAACCTAGAAATTATGAAATTAAGCTAGAAAACGAAGGCCCGAATCCCGGACAAAAGGGGGAAAACCTAAAATCTTTAAAAATAAGCCTACGAAGAAATATTTGCTCTCTAAACTACTTATGGAACCAAATAACGAAGAATGAAAAAGACTAGACCGAAAACGGAGTTCGTTTGACCCAAAAACGAGTCAAAACAAAAACCCGTACCCGGACCCGTTCTTTAAAAGACAAAAAGTTATAAAAATGACCCTACGAAAATTTTTATATTTTTCCTACAAACTAGATGGTAAATAAAAATTTTAAAAAAAAGCAAAAAGATTTTTTTCTAATTTTTCTATTTTTATGAATTAAACAACTTTTTAACTAAATTAAACTTATAAAAAATAGTAATGATTAAAAAAATTCTTGAAAATTTTTCTAAACTAACTTACAACTTGACAATCTATGAAAAATACCAACTCAAACGCTTATGCAATAAGCCCGTGAATAAGCTTATACAGTATGGGCTTATAAGGTCAAAAAGACTTAAATAGAATTTGCCTTGAGTCTTTAACGAAAAAGACCCAAGGGCGCAGTGGTTAAGTGTGTGTGAGTTAAAGGGGATGTATTGCTTGGTCCCGGGTTCGAGTCTTGCTCACCCGGACCAAGTATCTTCCCCTTTTTTTTTTTTTTTTGAAAAAATCAAAGAGCAAAGTTGTTAAGCTCGTGGGGACTTAAACACTTGTCAAACTAGAGCTTTTGCTGAAAAGTTGTAAATAAGCCTAAAATAAAGCTTCAAAACTTTGACAGTTTGGCTTATTTGGACTTAAGGGCAAAAAGAGCTAAGTCCTTTTGGACTTGAGGTCGAATTAAGCTAAGGCAAAAGCTAAAATAAGCTAAAAGGGGCTAAACTAATCTAAATAAGCTTAAAAGTCTAAAGGCTTAAGGCCTAATAAGCTGTGGGAAGCTTATTTTGGCAGAAAAGCTTAAATAAGCTTAAAGAAGCTAAAAATGCTTAAACTAGGACAAGTAAGCTAGAAAAAAGGAAATAAGCAAACTATACTATTAACTTAACCTGAAAAGCTTCTAGGAAACAATTTTTGAGCTTATGGAATAAGCTCAATAAGCAAAAGTGTGGCTTAAACCCACAACAGTACTAACTTGGAGGTTAGTACTGTTGGTGTAAATTTGGGCTTAAAAAGCTCAAAAAGCACAAGGGAAGGGGAATAAGCTCAACACAGCTTATCAAACTAACAAATTAAGCTGAAAGGGACACAATTGAGCTTATAAAATAAGCTCAATAAGCCAAGAAGAAAATTAAGCAGTCCCTCAGCCTAAGGGACTCAAAAACAGCCAAGAGGCATGTTTGGGCTTAAAAATAAGCAACCAAATGAGCTTATCAAGGGCTGAGATTTGAGGCTTTACTGGGCTTATCATAGCTCTTAAAATAAGCCAAAAGCTTGGGATTAAGTTGGCTTAAAGGCTGAGAACAATAAGCCAAAAGTTCCCCCTTTGCACCAGGGGAGCTTTAAGGCAAATCTCAAGGGCTTATTTGACAGCTTATTTTAAGCTGTCAAATAAGCTCTAAAAGCACAAATAAGCTCAAACAGATTGAGTACTCTATCTAATGGACTTGTGCACAAATTTTGGACTTGTAAAAACCCTTTTTACTTGCTTATTTTTGGTGGTGAAAAAGGATTCCTATGGTTTGAGAAACAGTGGCAATAAGAAAGCTCGGTGGTTTGACTATTAAAGTCAAAGAACAAAGCTTTGGACAGCCTTGTTTAGGACCCACTAAAACCCAATCTTTGACTTAAACTTAAACCACAAGTGCTTAATCAAATAAGCACTTGTGGGATCCTTAAATTCTCAGTTCTAAAGAGGTTTTAGAAAAACTTGGGAAAACAATTTTCCACTAAAAATTTTTTACAACAGCTTAAAAGTGACTTAAAACTTGAGCTTAAATTGACCAAGTAACCATAACCCATGCCAAAACCCTTTTGACCCACTTTAAAGCTTATGCCAAACACCCCTTTATTTAAAAACTGTCAAACCAAAGAGGGATTAAAAATCATTTAGCTAAAAACTTAAAAATCCTTTATCTACTTCTACTTATTTTAACCTATTTAAGCTATTTTAAAACTAAAAATACTAGCTTGATTAGGAAATAGCTAGTTCTCAGCTAGCTTATTTACATATTATGACAGATTGAGAGATAAGTAGTATAACACAAGATCATCACTAAAGACTTAAAAACAGGCTAACTAATGGCCTAAACTAATAGGTTAACAAATGTTGAAAGAAATAAGCTATTGGACTTAAGCTAGAATTAAGCTAGTATGAAATTTAGAAAATGAAACTTGATTTTTTGTTGTATCCGAACCAAAGGCCACCTCTTTTGAGTGAAGTGGCTAAGAAAACCTGTCAAATGCCCTTGCCTTATTCTTGGCAATAAGCTCAGCTAAGCTTATATGAGCTCTTATTTCTCCAAATGCTTCCAAAATCACACTCAAAGGACCATTTATGAACTAAATTTAAATAAAAACAGAATTAAAGAGCTTATAACAAGCTTTAAGCTGAATTAGAGCTTATTAACAAGAATAAGCTTTAATGAGCTTATTGAGGTTATTGAGTCAAAGAGAGCTTATTTTCATTAAATTTGAGAATTACAATGCTAAAGACATTAACTTTAAACACTTTAAATATAAATGACATAAAATTAATTAAAAACTTGGCTTAAACTTGGAATTAAAATTGTAATTTGCCACAATGGCTTACAAGTATTCTATAGCCGAACCTAAAAATAGGTCTTTTTTCTTCTTTCTCTTGGCGTTGCTTGTTTGTAGACACACAAACCTCAGGTTTTTTCTTGTGTGTTTGTTTTGTGAGAGTGTTCTAGCCCTTAATCTTGGCCCTTCAATCTTTAAAATCAATCTCGGCCATCGAATTTGGTCTTGGGGGGTGTGGGATTGCCAAGTTGGCATCTTTGTAGCTGGGAAAGGTAGTGGAGGAGGGGGGAGATGAATATCCATGGTGGTGGTGAAGATTCATGGGGTAAAAACGGGTGTAAACACCCGTGAGTGTTTTTGGGGGGAAAAAGAAAGCGGGAAAAGGTGTTAGAGTTTGTAACAGAGTGTGGGTTTGGAAGTTTGGCAAAAATGGTCCCTAAGGGTCACTTGGTTTATTTCATAGTTGGTCCTTGTGGTTATATAGCTTTTGGGGACTTGGCAAAACAAGTCCCCAAGAGTTATATAACTCTTTTCACCCACAGTCCTTGTGGTGTACAAGTTAGGGGGGTTGGCAGTTTTGCCCCCCCACTTGTTACTTTGAGCAAATTGCAAAATGGCCCTTCTCTTCTCTTTTCCTCTTTTCTTCTTTATAAATAAGTTTAGGGTTTGGCAATTTCAGCCCCTAAACTTATATTTCTATGACTTTGGCCCCGGGGTTGACTTTGACTTTGACCAGTTGACTTTTCTGTTGACTTTTTTGACTTGATTGACTTTCCGGCTTCGATTTGGCTTTGTCTTTCACAGTCTTTTCCATTCCGTGTCCGGTTTTGTCGTTTTGGCTTTGTTTTTCGTCCTTTTCTTGGTTATTCGTTCCTGCACAATACAATTAGCAAAACAAGCATATATTTGGCATTTTAAGTCCGTTTTTGGTTATTTTAGCTCGTTTTTAAAGGTAAAAGGTATGTGTAATTAAGCACATACCAATTACATATGTTGTAAATTGGCTCGTGTTTGGTTTTCGGACAAATGACTCATCTTTCAGCAATTGCATATGCAATGTAAATTTCTTGCTATTTCGGACGAAACATCAATTTGTCAAACCCTACTTCATTATGTATTATGCATGTATAAAACATATTAGACTAAAATTTTGGAACAAAAACTATTGGACAAGTAGACTCAATATGATTATCAATACAAGTGTGAGTTAGGTCCAATGCATATGCTTTTATCTACAAACGGTATGCAATATTTTTATATCAATCTAGTGTGATTGAGTATGTAGATTCAAGACATATCTTATTATTATATTGATATAATCTTGAAACTAAACAAATAAGATATGATTTTTGTCTACTAAAAACTTGTCAATTAGATTCGATTAAAGATATAAACCATAATTTTAAATAATGAATTGATTATATCTTGAAAATCTTTCGTGACCCTCACGACACACTCATTTAAAGAAATAGATAAATTTTAAACATAGGAGTTCCATTATTCCAAGATTAGTTGTAAAATTTTATTGTGCGAAATCTATTTGTTGTTATGTATAATATAGTAGTTTTTGACATTTTATGAGTATGAGTTTTCTAACTATTTTTATATAACACACATCTTTTGTAAAATACTATATGTATTTTTTAAATAAAATAATTATGTGTGTATGTTAGAACCATGCAAGCACAAGCATTCTGTTTTTCTTAGTTATTGATGTATTAATACAATCTTTTCTTTTGTTTGACCAACCCCAAGATTTCAAACAAGCAAGTTGTTGTTGAAATATTTAAACGTATTGTTGAAAATAGATTAAATCGTTAGAAATATTTAGGTGACAAGTTTTAATACATTTAATAATATACTTGACAAGTTATTGAACTCTTATTCCTAAATATATTCCCATACCCAAAAAGATTTACAAGATGTTTATGTAATATTTGTAAGTTAAGTGATCTATGCCTATATGCATGCAAGGAAACAAATTTTGCAATCTTTACTGCAAGAAAATTGCATAAGTTTCTAGTTCTGCATAATCAAAAAACTAGCTACAAACGATAGTGTACATGGCAATGTGCTTAGATTCCACTTAGTAATTAAAATAGCACGATATTTAATAATTTTTACTAACTTAAGATTAAAGAATGTGCACTTTAATCACATAGCATCCACATAAACGTAACTGTCGTAGTTTTTGTGGTATTGATTCACACAATGTATACTTAGCTCGGTTTTGTTTGAAGACCAAATTAGTTACCACCCCATTTCAAAATCTCAGTATCATATTTTTGAAATTTAATTACACCATTTTTCAAAGATATACTGACTAGAATGTCCGACTCGAAAGGAAAAGACAAAATACAAGTTTTACGTTAAAACGAGACTCAATGTTTTGGACAATAAGTAGTATTTTGCCTTTCTGACTAAATTAAGTTTGAAATAAATACTTGGATGTATTTTTATATGAAATTAGACTCAATTCTCTTCGAAATGGCGGGTGGCACGACCTTTTACGACTACGGTTGAGTTTATATGATTTTTCAAAGTTTATGAAAAACTGCCGAATCAGACAGGTGGTCCCCTTAAAATTAAGGGGGCCGCCCGAGAATTAAGGGGGCCATCCAAATATTTAAGGGGGCCGCCCACCTGATACTTAGAATTACGATTTTTGTAAAAAAATATTTTCTGACTTTGCGGAAAGGTGTATAACTTTCTGAATTTGATATCGAACATATAACACTTATTTTAAGCATCATTTTTATCTCGAGCTAGTTATAATAGTGTATATAACATTCAAAACTATAACATGTTAATAACCAAAACACTTTTCATATTTTAATCTCCTTATTGGGAAATATGAATACATGGATCGTAACTCAATTTTTAAAATAATTTGTTTTGAAAATTTAACAGCGCGTGCTCTTGATAACCAATTGTGGAAATGTTAGAGGGGGGGGGGGTGAATACGTTTCCATTAAAAATCTTAAATGTTTGTATCAAATTACGATCAAGCCGTGATACAATATGATGAGTGTTATACGGGTTATATACACTTTTAAATACATCGATTTACAAACAATACAAACCAACACATATATTCACATTTATTCGAAGGCCATATTAAAACCATATAAATGAAACATCCAATAATTGCAAGTATAATATAAGCGATAAATGCGGAGTATAAATGTAAGAGTAATGTGAAAAGAAAATGCAAACCGGAACGATGATTTATAGTGGTATCGGTCAACGAAGCACCTCTTCACCTTCTCTACTCCCGGTGCCCAAATCAAGAGTTACTTACTAGTCAACAAGCTCCCTTTAAAATGGAGAAAACCGTCCACTACGTTGCTTTACCTATATACGACATAATGCATATGTTGAGTTCTAATCTTAGCTAGAACCAATCTATCACAACACGATTCCGATCCTTGTTCCGACTTCACAAAACTTCACGACTTTCTTCACCAACTTCACAAACTTTACAAACTTTATTCACACATCTTATTCAGAAACTATCTAACACTACTTGGTAAGATCACCACGATCTAACTACAATACACACCATGATTCCACCAATGATCAGTAATTTACACAAGTTTCGAATAATGGAAACTCGGTCTATACATTGTGGACTGTAAGACATGTCACGAATGCTAACTAGCCTACATACTTCGTATCTTAATAATAATGAACAGTTCTTCTCTTGCACTTCAAATGGATGGTGATTGGCTCATATTTTAAACAAACTTATAATAGTTAGTGATCAAAGGAAAGGGTTTGAAAGGAGGTTTTAGATCTGAGAAAACTTTGTGCAAAGAGGTGAGAAAATCTGTGGAAACAATCCACTATTTATAGGGCAAAAATATAATTTTTTATTTGTGCGGTTTCCCCCCCCCCCCCTTAATTATCTAAGGCGGTCCCTAAATTCATGGCGATCCCCTTAATTAATAAGGGGCCGACCATTTTTCAGAGCTCCTTTTTTGTCTTTTGTGGAATAAGGTTTTTCTAGAACTTTAGCGTTTCTTAGGTAAAAATTTTGAATTAAAATATTTATTTTGAATAAAAATCATTTCTTATAATACAAAAATATATTGTACTATATTTTAAAAATGTTTCGGGTACCATTTTATACATGTAAGGTTGGAAAATAAAAATTTCTTTGATCATTTCAACAAAATTAAAGTTTGTTTGTTCATACCTTTAGTGATTTACGTCGGGTGCGAACTTAAATTTATTGTTGAAGAAAACTTGAGACGTCGAAAGATGTTGACGAATTGATGATTTGTGATTACGAGTAACTTAAGCACTTTACGTTATGTGTTATAAGTTACATGTTTGTCATCACCAAAATATGAAGAGAATGTATAGATTAAATATCGCAATATTTCTACCAACAAATTCTTTTCTTAGATTTGCTTGAGGGCAAGCAAAGTTTTAAGTGTGGGGGGATTTGATAACACTCAAATTATACATATTTCTATATGCGTTATCAATGCTTTTATGTATATAAATTGGTTAATAATAAGAACTTTCGGTACTTAATCGAGTATATTTGCTATTGTAGATTCTATGTACGTGTCATGGAAGAAATCAGAAGAATACACAAAGATTTGAAGCTTAAACGAAGAAATAACTCAAGCTGAATACTTCCCGACACCTGTTCACTGTTTTGGTCACAACTCAGTCATACGAACTCCATTTGACGCGATTATAGCGGCCACGTGAAAAGAATTTAATTATCTACAACTTTGAAAAAGGCCAAGTGCTGTAAATGCCCCAAGTACACCGCACTTTCAAATAAGTGTGGCGTACTTTTCTGCCAGATTATGAATGCTCTTTAATGAGATTGACATTCATTGCAACCTATCATCTATCCCTTCTAGGTCCTTCTATGCATGAAATTTGGCACCCCATGAGTCTATAAATACAGCTCTAAATCTCTCATATCTCACACATATCCATCTACAATCCTCTTCTAAAGTAGAATAAGTTAGGAACTAGTTTTTGGGAATTTTGGTTGAACTTGCTCCTAAGTTCTTCTCAAACCCAGGTTTTGATCCATCAAAGAAGCATAATTGAAGTGTTATTTTAAATCTATAAGTGATTGTGACAGAATTATTCAATAGGTTTCCAAGTTTTACTTTATATATAATATAGTGTTCTTGGTGAAATTCATGTGAAATCACATATTTGCTCTTGGAATTTGGTATTTAATTTGTTTCTCTTTGAATATGATCTTTGTGAATTCATGATAAATGTTATGCGTGTTGTTACGTGTATTGATTATGGAGTAATTTTGTTATGCATGTTTAGGTGTTTTGAGATGTGATATAATATATGTTATGGATATATGCTTATGATCGTATAAATCATATGCTCGATATTGTTATGCTAAGATCATTGAGACTTGTTGATTTGTCATTGCAATAGAAGTAGGTCGAAAGGCTCATTGTGTTGATTGAATTTCGGCGTTGTTTGTCTATGGCAATTCGGTATTAACCTTGTGAGAATTGGTTAATAAAACTATGATCAACCTAAGTATAATAATGTTTAATGCTTAATCTCATGTCTAACGAACTTGATTAAGAGAGTATGATTTTTATATTATCAACCACAAACCTATCTTAATGCATTTGGTATGTTGAGAATTAAAGGCCGAAAGGAATTCTTATCATATTGAATAGTTATTTGCTTGATTGATTACCCATCATTTCTTGCTTATATATCTTGTTTGTGTGTGCATCTCTATCCATATATATGTTTTGTCTCATGTCTCTTGGCCTAAACAAACATGTTTTAATCACCTTGGTAATAATCTAATCATTTCTAGTGTTTGGTATAACTTAGTTGTTAAATTAAATATGAGTCTAATGATCGTGACAATCATTTGGACTTTCTTTCTAAACTACTTTTTGAATCTAAAAACACACTACTCCTTTGGGACGACCGGGAACATTACTTGACTTTACTACACTCGACAGGGTATAATTTCTCGTGTGTTTCCCCTTCTTCCGGTAATTTATCTTATAAATTTAAAGCCTTTGAAAACACATCAATAGCAACATCGATCATCGTTAAACAATCTACTGTACACGTACTCATATCGACTTCATCCGTTGAACATCCTAAGTTACTAAGATAGCATATCGACTCATCCGTTAAACATCTAATGTACAATGATAGTATATCGACTCATCCGTTGAAACTAATGTATAACGATAACATATCGACACATCCGTTGAACATCGAAATTTTGGATCAAGATTGCGTGTGGTAGTTGGTTCATTTTCGTTCTTTGACAAAATCAAGCCCAAAAGGTATGAGATCGCAGAGAATCATCGCGAAGAGGGAAGATCAAGAAGAATAATTCACCGGAGGATTGAGGACATTCCTTTGTTTTTCTATTCATGGAGGCTTCACCATGATTAATTAAGTAGTTATTTATCATGTTCTACTACTTTATGGGTATTTCTAGTGTTTGTACCTTTTATATGACTATCATCGTTATAATGAAATATATCAATAAGTTGACAACGATCCATATCGATCTCGTTGGAACAATCTAATTACAACGATAACATATCGACTCATCCATTAAACATTAAATGTACAACGATAGCACATCAACTCATCCGTTAAACATCTAATGTACATCGATACCATATCGACTCCTCCGTTGAACATCTAATATACCATGATAGCACCTAACAAAGATGTGCATTTCTGTCCGGTGTGTATCACGAATAGATGGAAAGACAGTAACACACCAGGGAAGAAAGTTCCTAAGAAGGTGTTGCGTTACTTTCCGATCATTCCTAGACAACAACATTTATATAAGTCTAGTCACACTGCAAAGGAAATGACTTGGCATGCTACTGGAACATGTACGGAGCCCGATAGGATGCAACACCCGGTTGATGGTAGAGCATGGAAGGACTTTGACACCAAGTATCCAGATTTTACTGCGGAACCAAGAAATGTTCGATTAGGGTTGGTTGTTGATGGTTTCAATCCGTTCGGCAACCTTGGTCAGTCTTATAGCATGTGGCCGGTGATACTGACAACATACAATCTACCCCCGTGGTTATGTATGAAAGAGAGTTCTTTCATGCTGACGTTGTTAATTCCTGGCCCTAAATCCCCGGGCAAGGACATTGATGTTTACTTGAGGCCGTTAATTGATGACCTAAAGGATTTATAGGCAAAGCCAGGTGTCGAGACTATAGACGTTGCTACAGGCCAGAAGTTCAATATGAGAGCGATGGTTTTATGGACCATCAATGATTTTCCTGCTCGAAGTAGTTTGTCTGGGTAGAGTGGGCAAGGTTACAGGGCATGCCCTACATGTAATGAAGACACTCCATCTGAGCGTGTGTTAGGCAAAACAACTTATGTTGGCCACAAAAGATTCTTAAAGAAGCCTCATAAATGGAGGAGGTCACTTGAATTCAATGGTGAAACCAAAATGGAGATCCTCCTAAATAATTTAGCCAGGATGCAATCATGACTCAACTTTCTAGATTGCCCACGCGTGTGAGGGGTAAACATCCTTGGTTTAGGGATGTGAAGATAAAATGCAATGTTCTTATCGAGCTGAACTGGACTAAACAATCTATTTTTTATGAGCTTGAGTATTGGTCTTTTCTTACACTAAAACACAATTTAGATGTCATGCATATCGAAAAGAATGTGTTGGAGAGTATCTTGAACACTTTGTAAATGAATGACAAATCTAAAGACACCGCCAAGGCAAGACAAGACTTGGAAAGGATGGGCATTCGAAGTGGCTTGTAGCTCAGAAAAAACAAAAACAGGAAGTGCTCGAAGCCTCAGGCTGCGTATTCTTTCACACCAGAGGACAGAAAAAAGTTTTGTCAGTTCATCAAAGCAGTTAAACTACCAGATGGGTTCGGATCCAACTTCAAGCACAAAGTCACCGATAATGATACCAATATAACGGGCCTGAAGTCTCATGACTGTCATATAATGATGCAACGTTTCAGCAATACTTGCCCCAGACATTGCAAAACCACTAATCGACCTATGCTTATTCTTTAAGCAAATTTGCTCTCAAACTTTGATGGTGGATGACATGTTGAAAGCTTAGAGCAAGGTGATCGATATTCTGTGCAATCTCGAGTTCATATATCCTCCTACTTTCTTTGACATTATGATTCACTTGATTATCCATTTACCTCTAGAGGCTATTTTTAGCGGGCCTATTCGCCCCCGATGGATGTATCCATTTGAAAGATATATGAAGAAGCTAAAAAATTATGTACGAAATAAAGCTAAGCCGAAAGGTTCGATTGCGGAGGGTTATGTTGCAGAAGAAGCATTAACTTTCAGTTCTCATTATTTTCGAGATGTTACCATGAAATTTAATCATCCCGATCGTAATGTGGATTTCCCTCCTCCAACGTGTCAGTTTCATGTGTTCAAATCATTATGTAAATCGATTGGTTTACGGTCGGTTATTTGTATTGATCACCGAGAATTGAAGAAAGTGATATGGTTTGATTTCACACACTTTTCCATCCCGTGTCCTGTTTTGTCTCTTTTTGATTGGTTTTTTCGCCCTTTTGTGAGATATCCGTTCCTGCACAACACATTTAGCAAAACAAGCATATATTTGGCATTTTGAGTCCGTTTTTGGTTATTTTAGCTCATTTTTAAAGGTAAAAGGTATGTGTAATTAAGCACATACCAGTATGTACTTCACAACAATCCTGAAATCGACACGTACCGGGCCAAGTTTAAGAGGTACGTGTTTTTATTTTAAAACTTCTTTTTCTTAACTTATCTTTTCGACAACTTATTCTAACACCATGAACATTTTTCAGTGAATTTCCTAACAAAGACATGAAAGAAGAATTCCTCGGCTGGTTTGGGAAGCAGGTAAACTTAGACTTATTGTGTGTATTTAACTATAAAAATAACGACATCATACTTTGTGCACTCTATCTGATCCTATCTTCTTCATAGATCCGTCAACGTCACGTAGACAATGACCTAGGTGTTAGCAAAAGCAGCGAGTTATTTGCTTTGGCTTGTGGACCATCACAAACTCCAATCTTAGTCAACTCTTGCGTAGTCAACGGTGTGAGGTTTGTCGTGCACAGCCGCGATGAACGTCACACAACTTAAAACAACGGCATTTGTTCGCCTGGTCCAGACGAAGAAATGTATTATGGTCAGCTTGAACAAATCCTCGAGTTTTCGTATTTGTCGTTTAAAACTGTGTTGTTTCGAGTTAAGTGGTTCGACACTAGCAACAAAGGACGTATCCAAAATTTTGTCATTAGAAACAACATAACACAAATCAAGGCAAATGGTGAGGCGTTTAAAAATGATCAATACATTCTCGCAACACAAGTCAAACAATGCTTCTACCTTGAAGATATGGCCAGACGACCACTCGGTTGGAAGGTCGTCGAACATGTGAGTCATAAAAAGTTTTCGAACAGGGGTGTCATTGTGGTAGAGGAAGACCCTGATGTTATACATGTCGACAACTCATCTGATCTCGCACTTTCTACTAGTTTGAATGACTTGGAAATTGCGGCCTTGCATATAGATGGTCAATCAATAGATGTTGACGCACCACCAGATATCATTGATGTTGTTGATGAAGACGATGATATTATTGATGAGGAAGACCCCATTCCTCATGATTTAGCAGATTCTGATGATGAAGACCTCGTCAACCTTGATATTGATGATGGTGTAAATGTTGTTTATTCTAGTGAAGAAGAAGATTGATCTTTAGTTGTAACTTGTAAAAGACACTTATATATTTGAATGAATGAATGAAACTGTTGTGGATTGTTTAAATGTGTATATTTATTTGGATGTGTGCATGCTTTTATTATTTTTTTTCATGAATTTCTATATGTTATCCTAATGCTACTTGTACAGATGTCAGCCGATGTTGCACGGAGTCACGGCGGTCATGGTGGCGGTGACGATCATCCCCCTCCATACTAGATACCCACCGGTTATGGGGGTTACTTAGGCAACCGAGGTAAGAATTTCTAGATTATTGTAATACAAGCATAAACTTGATACATTGAATTTGCTTGCCTTGAATTTTTATGACTTTATCACTCACTTGATTTTGCAGGTAAGGGCACCCGAAAACCCAATTTGGGTGGCAGGAGAGCGGGCAAGCTACATACCTGCCAGGAGACCCCGAACCTCCGGTTAAAGGCCATCACGGATAAAAATGGCCCCGTCCTGATCTGGTTTGAGTTTACGACAGATAGACCCTGATGCCTCTTGATGAACATGCGGCTCATTGGGCTAACTACCTCGGGGAGCTTGTTAGGGAGTTGCCGTTGCACTACCCTTATTGGCGCCAAATGCCGCCGGAGCGGAAGGCGGGGGTCGTGACAAAGATTGGGGTAAGTTATTTCATTATCCTTTTATGTTTATTTCATTATCGTGTTCATTTATTTAATTATGTATATTTATCTAAATTTGTTTATTTATTTATATCATATAAATAAATAAACAAATTTAGATAAATATATAAATTATATCTCTAACTCTGTCTTTGTTGTATATGATTGCAGACCCAGTTTGACTTGCGTCCCCACATGGAATCCGACCGCTGGCCACAAATCTATGCGGGCATCCAGCAGCACCTGCAAAAGATCTACAATGGCAAGAAGGCTGCTCTCAAAGAAAGATATTGGGTTCCTGAAGAGGACGGGACTTATGACCTGGAGCGCCTCAGACGCGGACGTCCCTCGCACATTTCTGAGGTAAATTGGGATGCGCAGCTTGCATTTTGGAATGATCCCAAGAACCTTGCCCGGGCTGCCCAAAATAAACAAAACCGGGCAAAGAGCAAGGTCGTATGCCGACAGGGATCCCGGTCTATTGCCGCCCTCCGAGATATGCATGTAATAAACATTATAATTATTTTACATATATATATATATATATATATATATATATAATTAACGCTTTGGTGTGTTGTGATTTGTCGTTTTTAATTTGTTTCATCTTATATACGTGTGTATGTGCAGATGGAGACCTCAGCTACTAGAGAGTACCCGTCGCTGATCCACACCTTCTTCTTGACACATACAGTTGGGGCGTATTCTTGAACCCCGAGGACAAAGCTCTTTATGTAAGTTTTGTTCCAAAACACGCACTTTAATGATTTGTCGAGAAATAATATATTGACCCGACTAATATAATTAACTATTCTTGTGTTTTTGTGACTTAAGGATGAGATGCTGAGGCTACAGGGTCTAGGCTCCAACACCCCCACGGGTGTGCCCTACACTGAGGATGAGATCATGACCATTGTTCGCGGGGGCAAGCAGCGGGGGCACATTCCCGGTGTTGGACGGGTTTTGCCAGGACAGGGCACGGTCATTCCTCCCCCATCTCAAAGCACGCACTCCACCGATATCGCTAGGCTCAAAAAGAGGGAGAAGCATCTCACGAAACAAGTGAACATGTTCATGAGGTTATTTAGGAGTGACGACAAGTTTTCTCAGATGCTTAATCAATTTGAGTCACAACCTGAGTACGGTGGTGGCAGCGGGAGTGGCGGGTGCGGGGATGATGAGCCGGGAGATGATGAGGACGACGACGAGGATGAGGAGGATGGTTAGGAGATGTTGGGTAAGTATATACTATTTTGTGTCTTGAAGTATATATTGGCGACCCTTATGTGAACATTTGTTTCCCCGTACGTTTAGAACACGTTATCTAGGTGAATATTGACTTGTATCTTGCGGATAATGCAAGTTATGTGACTTCGTCACCCGTTTTGTAGACTATATTGTGTTTATTCGGATTTTTGACGTATTTAGCTTTATTATATCAAATGCATTGACCGTATTGTGTTTTGGTATAAGTTGTAATGTATTTGGGTAGATTCTATATTGGTTTATAAAAGTTTGAGTATTGGTAGATTTTTTTCTGGAAAATTCCTGAGAAAATATGGAAATAGCCTGCTGTGCAGGTTGTTCCAAAAAAAAATTGCAAACCTTTCCCGGGCGACATGTCGCCTGGGAAAGGTGAAACCAAAAATTTATTGCAACACTATCCCAGGAGACATGTCGCCCGGGAAAATAAAACAAAAAAATATTGCAGGATGTCGCCCGGGAAAAGTGTCACTAAACGACAAAATTCTTTCTATCGTTGACATGTCAAATTATTTGAAACACTTTCCCGGGCGACATGTCGCCCGGGATTCTCCCTAATTAATTAATTAATCATACATCAATATTAATTAGTCATTTTATAAAATAATTATCCCGGGCGACATGTCGCCCGAGAAAACCCTCCACCATGGCACTTAATTGTTTGACTGAAACTATGTGGGCCCAACGATGTCGCCCGGGAACGTATCCTCTTCGAGCTTTTCCGTTCGACTTATCCTGGACGACATGTCCCTCGGGAAACCTATCCCCAACGACAAGTCGCCTGGGAATCGACCAAATTGTCGCTGGGGATAGTGGTTAATGTTGTAGTGGAAGAATCTCTTTCTAGACTCCGAGTGAAAAGAAAACCAAAAATCATTGCTCTGACTACCTTACAGATTAAAAAAATAGTCAAAGTATGCATCAAGAATCTACATAACCACATCTCAGCTAATCCAATGAAAGCTACTAACAGACAATCGGGTTCAAGAGGCAAACAAAAGAGAACATCGGTTATTGAAACACAATTCAAGCCATGAATCTAAAGAAACATACCATTGATTAATTAAAGAGCTAAGAGTGCGATTTTAATAGGAACATAACTTGGATCCATGACTTCAAGAACAGATGAAAAGATAAATAATGCTGAATCGTCCTATAATCGACTTAGGGTTTTTGGATTTGTATGTTTCTTTTTGCAGCGTCATCCCTAATATCAAACGATTCGCAATTCCTTTTAATTTGTAGGGTTTTGATTTGTGGTTGGATTTGTTAATCGTAGAGACGGTAGAGAGGTTGTAATGGTCGAATAGATAATATGCTTATCTTACTTTTTGAGGTAAACAATTTTACTTTGACATCTAATACTTTTTGAAATTATGCCTGCTCTTTATTAAGTTTTTCTCTTTCAGTTTTGACACATATATTTTTGTAAGTATTTTTTTATGATAAAAGCAAAACTCGATTTTTAAAAGGTTTTTTGTTTCAAATTAGGAAATATTTAAACTTTTTAATTAAATATATTTTTAATCTAAAAAATAATAACTAAGAAGAGAATGTTCACATTCTTTTTTTCTGAAATACGAAAGTCTCCACTTTGCATTTTTCTGTACTAGATAAAAGATATGTATTTTGTCAATAATTGTCTTGTGATAATTAATTAGTATCTCTTTGCTAATCGCTAATTAATTCATCAAATATTCTTATTATCATTTTCACCTTGTTTCCTTTACAAGGGTGTCGTCTACGACTATCTAGCAGGTGGGTTGTTTTAACAAGAATTTGTTGATCAGCATCTAATGATTACCTAATAAAATAACTGGCTCCTTGGATTTTTCCTCATTACAATGGCAATCTCGACATGTGTATATTACAATTGGTCGGTTTGAGTATGTTCTATCTCTAACAGGTTAAAGAAAGTAAGATAAAACATTCACTCAAGAAGTAGTTCTAGTCGCTAGTTTCTCATAATGATATACCTATCGATTGTATAATTATTCAATATTAGTTTTTAACTCAATTAACATAACGTGTTTCTTATATAATTAGACACCATCATATTATTTTGGAAAAATTAATGTTTTGATAACAGCCATTTTACCCACCTCTTTGCAACCTAATAAGATAAAAAAGGAATGGGTATCGTGTTAACCTTAAATGGTGTTGGTGCTGTTTGCAATGGGCAAATCGTTGGAGACGATCGAGGAATTTCGGATGATGATGATGATGATGATGATGATGTTGATGATGTGGATGGTTGAGTCTTAGCTTATCAAAGGGTTTTGTGTTATTTAGGAATGTGTCTTCTTTTAGGAGTTGTGGTTAAATTGTTTAGACGTGTCGGTGATATTTTCCGCTTGGTGCTTTATTTGCTTTTTTTAGGAGTCTGGCGTTCTTTAGTTCTCGCAGTTTTAAAGGTTTTTATATAAAATTGTCACCCGTTCAATAAAAGCTTACAAAGGATGGGTGTTCCTGTTATAGCATTCAGTTAGCTATGTGATACTTGTTGTCCTGGCTAATAATTTTATTTTTAATGTTAAATAATTCAGCAATTGCCGTTCATGTAAAAAAAAATCCATTCAGGCAACCCCAATTTTTTTTTTTTGCTTAGTTTTCAATCAACTGCATGCTCTCTTAAGGTTGGCGCAGAGAGTTGAAGATCACAACCTACCGGTGCTTGAGAAGACGCAAACCTGACTTAGTGGACCAAATATTCTAGCTTAGTTCCAAGATTTTAATGCACCCCCTTATAAGCTGGAATGCATGCACATGTGATGTTTTAACTGCTCGGGCCCATATTGGGTTGTTTTAACAAGAATTTGTTGATCAGCATCTAATGAGTACCTAATAAAATAACTGGCTCCTTGGATTTTTCCTCATTACAATGGCAATCTCGACATGTGTATATTACAATTGGTCGGTTTGAGTATGTTCTATCTCTAACAGGTTAAAGAAAGTAAGATAAAACATTCACTACAAGAAGAAAAGTCTAGTCGCCTAAGTTTCACATAATGCATATACCTATCGATGTTTAATTATTCAATATTAGTTTTTAACTCAATAACATAACGTGTTCTTATATAATCGACACATCAATTATTTTTTGGAAAAATAAATGTTTTGAACAGCCCATTTTACCCACCTCTTTTGCAACCTAATAAGCTACAAAGGAAGGGTATCGTGATACCCTTAAATGGTGTTGGTGGGTTGCAATGGGCAAATCGTTGGAAGACGATGAGGATTTCGATGATGATGATGATGATGATGGTTGAGTTTCAGCTTATCACAAGGCGTTGTGTTATTTAGGAATGTGTCTTTCTTCTAGAGTTGTGGTTAAATAGTTTAGACGTGGTCGGTGATATTTTCGCTTGGTGCTTTATTTGCTTTTTTTAGGAGTGGTGTTCTTTAGCTTTTTGCTAGTTTTAAAGTTTTTATATAAAATTGTCAGCCGTTCAATAAAAGCTACGAAGGAAGGGTGTTCCTGTTTAGCCTTCAGTTAGCATGTGCTACTTGCTGTCTGGCTAACTAATTTTATTTTTAATGTTAAATCATTCAGCAATTGCCGTTAAAAAAAAATCATTCAACAACCCCAAATTTTTTTTTTGCTTAGTTTCAATCAACTGCATGCTCACTTAGTTTTGCTCAGAGCAGTTGAATACACAACCTACCCGGTGCTTGAGCAGATGCAACCTGCCTTAGAGGACACATATCTAGCTTAGTACCAAGATTTTAATGCACCCCTATAAGCCTGGAAATGCATGCACATGTGATGTTTAACTGCTCGGGCCCATATGAACTAGTACCCGGACAATGACTCAAGAGAGGCTAGAGGCATAATGAAACTAAAACACTTAGCATTGAATTCTAAACATTAAGATCCAAAACTACTTACCAGTACCCCTAACTTCTAGATATAGAATGAGGTGAGAAGAAAAACATAGTTAAGAAGAAAAACAACATGCCCAAAAGCACAACATAAAAACCCACACAGAATACGAAACATGCTTCCAGCTCCACGAAAGTAGATCTTCTCTATCCCACGAGGAACCTTGCACTCGGCAGATCCAAATTGTCACTGTAAGAGTATGATAGATAAGTTATATAAAAAGATTAATCAAAAGGAAGAAATTTGCATTGAAAAAAAATAAAAAATTCTATCCTAATGGCAAGCTAAACAGAAAATACTTGTCTGCAACAATATAGTGGACAACAATAGTAACAAGAATTTCGTATCTTTGTAATTAAGTTTGAGGAAAAGCCATTGTCAACATATATTCCCCATCACATAATTATCAATTTATGATAACAAAGTGAAATAAAACAAGCTAGGTCAGCCCAGCTCACGATGAAATAAAGATACACAGCATACAGAAACATTGCGTTCTAACACTTGCGATTTTCACCTGGACAAGGATTTGTTTTGGGTGTTCTAACTAAATCGATCATGATCCAAATAAATGAATCGCGATTCAGGGCACGAACCAGCTAGTTTAATATATAATCTTGACTGACGCACATTAGCCCACTTGATATATAGTAACCTCGAGCATCAATGATTAATCCCCATCATTGTATCCCTTAAATATAAAATTGCCTAGGCAATACACAAGCATAAGAAAATACTTCTTACATAAAAATAAAAGCAAAGTTGACTCAAGTAAGACCACCAACATACAGTGCAAATCGAGGGACTCTCTTACACAGTATTATTTATGTTATAGGTCAGACAAGATTTGAGTTGAAACCCGACACATTGAACAATTAGAGAAAATAAGGTAAAATTTCATTGTCGTGTATCTAATTGGACCTCCCAATTGATAAACACACGGACTAGTGCCGCTAGTCTTCAACCTAAAGGGGGGAAAATGGGCCATGTTCTGAGAATTTTGGTCATTTAGGTAAATTTTCTTAACCTTACATTGTAGTTTTTTTGACTTGGTTAACGTTCAACAGCAGACAAATAACGAAGATGCCAATGGGGTGGACAATATTCTTAATTTGGCTTTACAAATTAATCTAAATGGGACACTAATTAGTATAAGCTATATCCAGTTTCTTCAACTTGAAAAGAAAGACATCTAACCATAGGTAGATGATGCATTAGATTAATATCTAAAGATAACTTAAGACAAAAGTATGGATAAGAAATGGGAATGGCAAGGAGAGAGGTGCGGAACTTACAAATCCCAGTCTCTTGGGACATGCCCCCTGGACTTAAGGTAAGGAGTAATCCTATCTATTTGAGCTTGGGCAAATCCTAGCTCCATCCGGAGAGAACAGTCACCCGGATTTTTCTCCAAATCTTCCATGAGGGCAATTGCTTCCTTAATACGGATCTTAGCATGCAATGGAAGCCCACCTGTCAAATGAAATGAAGTGAGCTTGTTGACTTGTAATTTCTTAAAGATAGTTAGCAAGCACGTACAAACAATAGAAAAGAAAAAAGACAAAAAGATACCAAGAGGATACGCAGGATCATGCAACTGTGCAACATCCATCTTGAGAAAATCTTTATCGAGCTGAAAAAGAAAAGAAAATGTATTGGAACAGATACAGATACAATTTAACCTATGATTATCATAACAGCTTTAATAGCCGATTCTCTAATAGAAAATAAATCAATAAACAAGAAAACAAAAAGGACTGACCTGATCACTATTTGATCCTTTAACCTTCTTATTTAACCGCAATTGGGGAAATCTTGTCACGAGCTGAAAAAATAGCAAATAAATAAAACATGAAAATTTTCAAAGTCACGAAACACATAGCAAACTGTACGTATACAAGAACAATTAATTTCTTACATGATTCTGAGATGGGACGATATTCTTCTTCTTCTTTTTTGAACTGTTCCGATTCTTCTTCTTCTTCTTTTTCGAACTGTTCCCCAAGACCATGAATCAATCAATCAAACAATACAATACGTAATATTAAATAGTAATAATACACACATACCCATTCTTCTTGCGACTTCCCATGATTTTGAACGTCGAACGAAACCCTAACGTAAAACAACCCACTCAATAAATATTTTACCTTTTATTTTTTATTTTTTATAATTGAACCCTTTGAAATTTAAAATTATACTACTGTAGTATATATCAAGGCTGTCAAGATCGCGATCCCACCTGGGATCGTTTTTGTCTTTGCAAGATCGAGATCGTAAAATCGGATAGAGATCGTAAGATCCTACCAATTTATCATGTTCTGTAACCAACAGATAAACGAGTCAAACTATTTTTATTTTTACTCATCATCAAATATATATATATATATATATATATATATATATATATATATATATATATATATATATATATATATAGAAAGGTTAAAATAAAAAGACAAATATTCGTGAGAAGGATAAAAAGAAAACTTTTTTTAAAAAAGTTCTCTGAAAAATTCCACAAAAAATTCTATAAATACCATTAAATCATGTATTGGCTGGTGCTAAATACTTTGTAAAAAGAAGTTTTTTTTCTATTTTTGAAGTTCTTTTATATACGTTTTTTCTAATGCGCAAAAAAAGAAATTTTGATGCACAAAAAAAAATGATGCACAAATTTTTTGACATTGTTATAGTTTTGATGCTCAAATAAAATTTTGATGCATAAATTCAAAGAATTATTGGGGACAAAAACGAAATTATATGATGCACAAAACCGATTTAATGTGCACAAACGTTTTTTTCATAATTTTATTTCCGGTAAAACAATCCACTTTTAGAAAAACTTTCGTTACATACTTTTTCCAAATGCACAACATACACGATCTCGTGGAATTTTGTCAGAATATTTTGAGTAACATTTTAAAAAAAAAATTAATTTTTAACCTTCTCCTACGAATATTGTTCTTTTTATTAGATGTTATATCCTATATCAATATATATATATGGTTGTAATAAAGATCAAAATAAAAGACCAATATTCGTTGAGAAGGATAAAAAGACCTTATTTTTAAAAAAAGTTCTCCAAAAAAATTCAAAAAAACATTCCACAAGATCGTGTATGATTTGAGTGCATGAAAAGTTGTATAAGGATGTTTTTTCTAAAACGTGGATAGATTTTTGCCAAAGAAATTTTTTATTAAAAAAAACACGTTTGTAGGCATTAAAAGACGGTCTTTTTGTGCATCAAAAATTTCGTTTATGTACCCAATCTTCTTTGACTTTTTGCAACAAATATTTTTAATTTCGCATCAAACTAATAACCAGTCGAAAAATTTGTGCATCAAAAATTATTTTGTCTGCATCAAAATACTTTTTTTTTTAGCGCATTAAAAAAAGTATAAAAACTCCAAATTAGAAAAACTTCTATTTTACAAAAGTTTTAGCACTAACATACCTATTTAATGAATTTTTTTGTAATTTTCGAGAACATTTTTAGAAAAAGAGTTTTCTTTTTACCATCTCACGAATATTTGTTCCTTTTTATTTTAACCTCCTCTATATAAATCTATATATATATATACTGCATATATATATTAGTATAAATTATTTATACTTTAATATAGTATATATATATAAAAGTAGAGATCCAGAGTGAAGTAAATTAAAATAAAAGTGGTGAGAATGACTAAAAACACATATTGAGATGCAATAGACTTTGCGATTACGATGCATTTTATATTCATTTAGATGCACCCATTTTTGAGTTATTCGAATGATAATTTTGATGCTAGATTGTGAAATTGAATTTTTATAGTTTATGATTTTGACATGCATAAGAAATAAAAAACAAGAGAAAAAATAAAATGCATCTAATAAACGTAATAAGCATCTAATTAAAAGCAAGAAAACACATAATGATGCATTATAATGCATCTAAGATTATAGAGATGCATCTAATTTTAAGTCTATGCATCTCCGGATTATCAGTTTATAAGTTACTTCTTATCCTTTTTAATTATTAAGAAAGCTTCTTATTTTAGGCATAAACACTATATATGGGTAATATAAATAGGATGGGGTAAGAGTGATAGGGGAAGTAATGGAGCGTATCAAGAGAACTATGCGGTGGATAGGCGGTTGAAGCAGGGAGAGGGTATGATAGGGGTCTGTGGACGGGGTCGTGGGCGGAGTCTCTTGGTGCGGGTCTCATCTCTCTGGAGATAGGGTGATTCTGGGGTACTCTCTACTCTCTCTGTCCTCTAGATACTGTCGTATGTGTCGAACTCAGTCCATTATAGGGGGGAGGAATTATGAGACTTCTAGAACAGGTTCTTGTGTAATGCAGTGCAGACAATCGAACATACTAGATGCGTATCGCGAGTTCACTCAGAGAGCGACACACATCTCTCTAGTACACTTATCTCTGTGGGTGCAACTATTCTCATACTAAGGAACTGCGCCAACACACAAAGACACGACGAGAGGCGAGCGCGAAGAGCAGCAGAGACGCCCACTCTATCTCTCTATCCACTAGCTCTCGCACTGACAATTAAGTTTTATCTAAAGAGTAGAAACTTATAGGTTAATAGTTAAAAACTATGAGAAAGGTAAAGAGAACCAAAAACAACAATTACCTGTAAGAAACTTTTTGCTTCAGGTAACTAGAACATGAGAAGATTAACCCTAACTTGTTTCATGTAATTTTAATTTGGGGAAAGTAGATAATTAGGTTTATTGATTAGAAAATCTGAAAATGAAACGTCAATACTTGTTACTGAAGTATCACGACTCGTTATTCCGATTGTTCCTTTTTGGGCCTAAAAAAGGAATGGCTATAAGTATGTAAGTCAGTAAGTTAGTAACTAGGTAATTGGTAAACTCGTATCGACAACACGCGAATCTATGATACTTACGTGTGAGTTACGATCATACCTACTCTGCAATCCTACAATTATAAACCACCGATCCTACACAATTTTATCAGTGAGGGCACGTAAATCGTACCAATCTACGTGTAAACTTCGCGAGTTTAGAACATAAAAAGCCATCGTGTATCTATATATATATAGTATATAATATATATATAAATCATATATAATTATATCTATTATATATATATATGATACTAATTATAGTATAGGTTTTTTTAATTTATACCTCGCACAACCATTAAATGCAATAATACTAGGGGAAATACTTTAAATGCCCCAAAAGTACAATTGAGTGGATGTTATTTGCCCCAAAATAATTTGGATTCCCAAAATGCACAAGGCGAACCTAAATTCTTGGGCGACTTCATTAAAAAATGATGAAAGTGCATTCGGATAAAGTTTCTCAGGTCAAATTTTCTTGGGCGACATACACAAGTGTACTTGGAAAGGACACTTGTCAAATTTTCTATAAAGTCTCCCAAGTCTAAAGGTTGCCTATAGCATTTTGAGAAACATAAAAAATTTAGGGCATTTCACTTATTGGACTATTGGGGCATTTAAAGAATTAACCCCTAATACTATGTTCCCAAGTTTTAAATAAGTTAAAAAGAAAAGAACAGTAAAGTAGTGGAACTAGAAAGAAAGAAAAGAAATGAAGTTAAATTATGTTTGTTTTTTAGATGGGTATAAAATAAAAGAAATTAAAATCAGATTCATGTTCTCAAGTTTGATGAAATGGAAAAGAAAATGTCACAATTACATTTATGCCCTTCCTTCATAAATTGATGTTGGGATTTTATAACTGGTAAACCATATTTACTATGAGTACGCAGCGGATGGATCTAGTTTGATGACTATGATTAGCACACGTATAAGGAAAAGAAACACTAACATTTTGTTGAATGACTTAAAGCAAACAACGAGAATCTTTACTTGGAAACTTAGTGACTAAGTTGTCACCTCTACGGTTTCTCACACAAACACATCCAACGAACACGTCAAGATGCTAGTCTTTACTTCACGTCTCACAAACACCTTGTGTAGTACTTCCTTGGATTGAATCTCACAAACAAAACCCTTGTTAAATCTTGAACCGAAAATCAACAAACCCTAATTAGGGTTTTATTAATATCGGTTGAACCGAATACCCAAGAAATCAAAACCCTAAGAGGTTTCAAACGTTTTCGCTTAGGAGAACTATGTAAACCGAATCCCTTGATGATCTTAACATGAATTCAAGCCTTGTGGGATAACAAATCGCACTTAAAAACCTTTTAGGCTTTTATCGAAATCGAAACAAGAAAAAGGGAAGAACCGAAAATATCCAAAACTCTTTGTAGGGTTTTGGTTCTGTTAGGAATACGAAAGTATCGGTGACTTCCATAAATATCGTTAGATAGCTCGTTAAGTAATATTTGGAAACTAAATAGGCTAGTTTAGGAAAAACCCATGGAACGCCCATGGATAATGCCCATATGGCCGGCCTATGTGTAAGTATATAAACCATTTCCATGCTATGGAAAGGGTGTTGGTTGTTTTATTTTTCATACACTAATCTAATATCATTTTCTTTCACTTTCTCTCACTAGAAGCAACCTCCCACTCTCTTTCTCTCTCTAGATTTCTTTATACTTATATGTTTGTTTAAATATATTATGTGAATTATATTTAGATAATAAACGCATTCTATGTGTTTAACGTGTGTGCCCTCAATAGGTTCACGTATCTCTAGTCGTATAAACCACGGATCCAACTACCACATTCCATCAACCTCCTATTGGGAGTTGGAGTAGCGGATTCATTTTATACTTAACAATGGAAAGTCTTAGCATACACTCAATTTGTTTATTATAACTAGAAATACCTGAGAGGAAGTTGCCAAGATAATTTCAATATATTGGTTATTTATTTCTTGCTAATTTGCATCCCTTTGTTCAGATACCGTTAAAAATTTGGATTATGGATCCTAGTTCATTTCCATATAGTTTAACAATATCGTTTCTCGTATCGAAGTTAATCAGAAATACCAACTAAACCTCATAAAAACAAAATTCCTACCCCAAAAACCAAACCCCCCCCCCCCCCCCCCCCCCCCCCCCCCCCCCCCAAAAAACCTCTCCCCTTATTTTTCCCTTGTCCCCCCCCCCCCCCCCCCCCCCCCCCCCCCCCCCCCCCCCCCCCCCCCCCCCCCCCCCCCCCCCCCCCCCCCCAATATCCTCTTTGGGGCATGGCATGCAATTATCTGATTAATTCTAGAGAGGGTCCATGGTATCATACTGCACTTATCAAGTGGAGGAACACATTCTTTGTTGACTACAAGTGTTGTGGATGCTGCTTCACATCACTTCCAAGAATAGCCTTTATAACTACCTTATTCAGAATAGCGTTTGACTTATACTTAAAAAGTGATATCCACACATGCAGAACTTGCTTGCATCTCAAGTCTAGGGATGACTTATTTAACCATTTTCGACATATTACTCATGACAATGATCTAAAAGTAAATGTACGAAAGTTGGGGTGTCCAATATGCAACCTTTGTGAATAACATATGAGTTTGGTAGGAATCTATCCATGTATTTAAAATACAACCAACACTCACATTTGTCTTATGTAACAATATTCCTATATTGTTAACCGACAATGGACATATTTAGAATGATAAAATCATTCAAGGATTAAACATGTAAATATAGGATAATAATTATTATATGAATGAAAACAAATACCAAGTATCTTTATTCATCAGAAAATAAAAATTGTCTTACAATCCTAATTATCCAAATACTAATAAAAAACACAGATTTACATAAGATTACTAGCTGGAAGAATTCATATATTCTTAGTATGTTGAATGCTAGGAATAGCAAAGCCTTTTAGGTAAAAGGATCCAGCTATGTTTTCATCTATTGTGAACTTTTCTTCTTAAGTACCGAAACTGTATCACATACGCAAAATAGTGAACTTTGGCACGATAATGTCTTGCACCCTTTAGTTGATTTATGTATTCATTAGCTATAGCAATGAATCCAGTATTGTCACAATACATCTTTATGGGTTCTTCAATTGTGGGTACCACTCCAAGCCTAACAATGAATTTTCTAACCCATACCGCCTCTTTGGAGGCGTCTGAAGCAACTATATACCCAGCTTCTGCAGATGAAGTTGCGAAGATGCTTTGCTTTGTACTCTTTCAGTCAACAAAACCTCCATTTAAAACGAATACATATCCGGTCTAAGACTTTAAGTCGTCAGCATCCGTCAGATATCCAGTATCAGTGTAGCAAGAAACTCTGAGCTCTCATTTTATATCACCACCGTAAACTAAGACAACATGTTTTAGATGCGAAGATACTTTAGAATGTTCTTAACAGCAGTCCAGTGAAGTTCACCTGGATTCCGTTGAAACCGGCTTGTTATGTTATGAGCGAACGCAACATCAGGGCGAGTGCATCTTACAACATACATAATGGATCCCACTGCCGAAGCATATGGTACATTCTGCATGCACTTCACCTCAGCAGGTGTTGAAGAACCTAGTGATTTACTTAATTTGAGTTTTTCTTGCATGGGGATACTTCCACGTTTGGAATTCTCCATGTAATATATTTTCAAGATTTTCTCAATATAAGCACTTTGACACAAACCAATTAACCGCTTCGATCTATCTCTGTAGATTTTGATTCCAAGAATATATGCAGCTTCTCCTAAATCTTTCATAGCAAAACACCTTCCAAGGTAGGATTTAACGTCCTTTAACATTGGACTGTTGTATTCCCATGTTTTCCAAAAAAAATAAATATGTCATCGACATATAATGATTGGAAATAGTGGACATTAACTCCCACTAGCTTTCATATATACACATGGCTCATCACGATTTTGAGTGAAACTAAATTTCTTAATTTCATCATCAAATCATTTATTCTATTGCCTTGATGCTTGCGTAATCCATAAATGGAACGCTTTAGCTTGCATACTTGGTTTGGAAATTTTGGATTAACAAAAGCCTTAGGTTGCTCCATGTTTACCTCTTTAGAGAGATATCTATTGAGGAAGGCAGTTTTGACATCCATTTGCCAAATCTCATAGTTATAAAATGCAGCTATGGCTATGAGAATCCTAATAGCTCTAATGTTTGCAACAGGAGAGAAGGTTTCCTCATAATCAATCGCGGGGGTTTGAGTATAGCCCTTCGCTTACAAGCGCGCTATTTTGGTGTGTACACGTATCAAGTCGGTCTTCTTTTTTGAAGAGCCATTTACTACCAACAGTTTTACCGTTAGAAGGAAGATCAACTAAGTCCCAAACTTTGTTATCTTTCATGGATTGCATTTCCACATTCATAGCATTTAGCCATTTATCGGACTCAGGATCCAACAATGCAGCTTTATAGTTAGCGGGTTCATTAAGATCCCCCAACTCATACTTATCAGCCTCGTCGTGTCCTAGTGGACCTACGAATGTGAATGATATCACTTTGAGGTTCATCAATTTCTTGATTATCCTTATCATGATGTGAGCTAGTGTGGTTAGGGAAGGATTTTTGCGATCTTATTCTTATTAAATTAATTCAAGATTCTTCTTAATCTCCCACTGATTCTTGGTTATAAGGACTATCTCAAAGAATTCAGCATTTCCGAGCAAACAAATACTTTGTTTCTAAGGTGGGATAGTAGAAAGAAATATACCCATTTTTTTCTTTGGGTATTCATAAAAAGATTACACTTTATAGATCTAGGCTTATAATTGTCAGGCTTGGTAAGAGTATCTCGCTTAACAAGTGCCTTACAACCCCAGACTTTTAAGTAAGACAGCTTAGGGGCTTGCCCATACCATACTTCATATAGTATCCTTTCAACCTTCTTAGTTTGAACTATATTGAGAATGCGTGCGGCAGACTCAAGGGTATAATCCCAAAAGGACTTTGGAAGAGTTGTTTGACTCATAATGGAGCGAACCATATCTAATAGGGTTTTATTTCTCCTCTCAGACACTACTATTATGTTGAGGGCGTTTTTGTAAGGAGGAGTTGCGCAAGGGCAATCATCCCATGCTCATTTAGATGCTCTAAAAAACTCTTGATTTATATTCATCCAACGTATCTAATGTAGCGATTTTATGGTCTTCCCGAGTTGGTTTTCTACTTCCTTTTGAAACATTTTGAAAGTTTCAAACACTTCATGTTTATGTTTCAACAGGTAAACATAACAATAACGACTAAGGCCCCCCCACCATTAAAAACTCTATTCCCTCTTCTTCTACATACATGTCAGTAAAGGTGACAAAGTAGCTAGCTCCTTGTCTTGACACAATTCTAAATGGGCCACATACATCGATGTATATTAGTCTAAGTAGATCTTTAACCCTTTCCACTTGATGTGAATAAGGTTTTCGTGCCATCTTTCTCGAAAAACATGAAACGCATTTTTCAAAAGACTTAGTGTCAATTGAATTAAGAAGTCTATCTTGTTGCAACTTCTCAATACGTTTCTTGCTAATGTGTCTAAGACGACAGTGCCACAAGAGAGAAGAGTCCAAGTTCAACTTGGCTCTTTTATTGCTAACAACATACATAGAACTAACATTTATATTAGAATCAAACAAAACAATTTCAATTTACATCCCTCGATAACGGCATTAAAATATATCAATTATTCTTGAAATGTAATTGAATTATCATGTTCTCAAAAACGGGTTAATAAAACACATCGTTATTTATCGAGATATGAATGAATCCTCTAGTTATAGAAGGAGCATAATGACAATTGTGTAAAACTATAACTAATCTACTAGGGAAACACAAATCATAAGATCCAATAGCTTCAACGGCTGCACGTTGACCATTGCCCATGAACAGACTCAATGCTCCTGGCTTCAGCTTCCTACTTCTCCTGAAATCTTGGTAGTATTTTAGTTATGATGTCCTACAGCCAGTATCGTATACCATGATTTACAATGGAAAAGGTAATCAAAGTTACTGTACGACATGAGTTCTATTGGAAGTTACCTGAAGTACTAGCTCTTTGAGGTAGCTTTTTGTTTTTAGCAACTCAGATAGATATTGGGGACTGTTCTGCTTCCAATGGCCTGTATCACCGTAGTGATGACAGACTGAGTCCTTAGCAGGATCTTTCTTCTTGGGTGATAGAGGAATCTTGGGTTTAGGAGCATAAGCAAGCTTACACTTCCCTTTCCCTTTATTGTTTCCCCTAGCAGTCAATTGCAGTTTCTTGTTTTTTTTTCTTCTGGACCTTTCCTGCTCTTATTGCATGAAGAGCAGGTGCATCTCTCTTTGGTACAGTTTGCTCATGTAGCTTTAAGCCATTGGCATGCATACTTATTTACATTTCCCCTTTGCCATGCATCTTATAGTTTTGCACAATGGCTGTCAATTCCATTTACGCAGAAGAGACCAAGATTAGGCTCACTGCTAGTTTTAGTAACACAGGATGACCCAGACGCTCCAAATTATCTATATAGCTCTTCATCTTTAGAACATATGAGCTTACAGACTGTCCTTCTTCCTGCTTGCGCGTGTGAAACTAGGGGATTCGGGTTGGCGGGTTCGGGTTGACAGGTTGGCGGGTTACGATACATCAACCGGAACCTAACCCATTTAAATATTCGGTTCAGCTATGTCAACCCTAACCTGTTTATACATAACCCGAAACCTGACCCATTTAACCCGTATATATACTTAGGTTAGCGGGTTAAATAGGTTACACGGGTTGAATAGGTTAAACATGTTTCGAGTTAACCTATTTAACCCATTTTGTATACAAAAGTTGGCACATTATACATGTTAAACACGTTAAATAGGTTTGCGGATCGACTCGTTTACCCATTTAAGACATATAATAATATATAAATAATTTTTAATTTAAGAAAAAAATCTTAAACGGGTTAGCGGGTCAACCCACTTAATTTATTCCCAACCCGAACCTAACCTGTTTAATAAACGGGTCAGATGGGTCGACCCAAACCTGACCCAAAATTTATTAGACTCAACCCGAACCTGTTAATTTTCATGTCGGTTTTAGGTCGGGTTTCGTGTCGGGTCAGAAATTGCCAACCTAGATGAAACTCTCTCACTGTTGAAGATGTTCATGCTTGCTTGTTGAGCCAATCAGAGTTTGTCAATCCTTAAGCATGTCAATATTTGCACCAATGTTTTCCAGATTCCCGGTTGGGAGATCTGGTTCATGGTCATAGCTTGAGTACAACAATTCCATTGTCCTTTGACCCATGCAGCGTGAGCTGCAAGAGTTTCGGGAGGAACTTCGCTGTCCAGAACAACTGGGACAGGGAGTAGCAAAGATTGCGTGGCTAGATAGTTTAACTTATCTTTGGCTGATAGGACAATACGAAGTTGTCGATACCAGTCCATAAAGTTAGGTCTAAATAATTTCTGTTTCTCAAAGAAAGCCCTGAAAACCGAATTGTTTACGATTGTGGTAGTCATCTACAATCAGAAAAAGTTCATTTATTAGTATTTTTGATAATTAAATTCTTAAAAGAATTAACTTCCTAATTAATTATTAATAAGACTAAGATCCAACTTGACCTCTTACTTATTACCGAAGGTCTGACCAAGTTGTAAACAAGGAGGGCAGGAGGTAAGCGCGAGCGTAATTGCATATAAAATGTACTCTTAGTTTTATGAGACTTATGTCTTTAGAACTCGTATAGTTATGTCAGTGCCATGTTTAGTCTCATTTATGCCTGGGTCCAAGGTCTGGACCAAGCATACTAGATTAAGTCCACCAGAGAGGTACATGCAAAAATTGAAAATATCTGACTATAATTTTTTTTCCTATGGGTCGGAATGGCCCTAAGGTCTGACCAAAGAGGTCAAACCAACTGCACGTGTTCTTACTTTGGTTGGCATTAGACTTAAAATTCATATAAGGGTATACATATAAATTTTATAAAAATATGTGACAAAATCGTGTACAAAGAAGCATGCAAAACATCTTTGTAGCACAAGTTAAGAAAACCTTTTGTTAACTTTTAATCTAGACATCATCTTGTCAAAAGTTCTCGGTAGCTCCATTTGAACGCACAAAGAAGCGAAGAAACGGGTCAGCGCGAAGCTTATTAAAAACCCAACTTCTTTAGGAAAAGTCCCGCCTTATACCTCTCTTATAGTTTGTTCAAGATGGGTGAGCCGATTATAACAATTGACTGATGATGTATTTAAGAAAAACTTTTATCTCTTTAAGAAAACAAGTATCATAGTTTAATGTCCGTATTTATTTGTTCAAAACCAAGTTTGCACATAACACATAACAGGTCACAAAGAGTATTAATAATGTTGTTGTGTCACTTTTACAGACAAATAAAACAAGTTTCTCTTTAAGTATTTGTCTGTTAGAGTTTCAAAAAAAACTTTTGCATATAGTCACAAGTCACAAGGAGTATAAACACATAAGCATATAAAACAGACAGAAAGTAGGGATGAGGTAAAGACAGACTCTATTCAGAAAGCAGTAAATCACATAATGCCTCGAGGTCTCACATGAGTCTTCTTCAAACGAAGAACCAAAAGACTCTCACTAGGTTTTCTGCTAAAGTGCCCAGATCGCCACATCCATCATATAACATGAGTGCGTGAGTCTTAAGGCTGGGATAATGGAAAAAAGATAGAAAATTTAACACTCTCAATTAACTATTAATTTAAATTCTATTTTTATTCAATCCGTTAACTAGCATTAAAGCAAGATTCTAGGTTTTTATTTATTCTTTATGGCAAGAATTGCATATTGTTGCCATAATTTTCAATTAAAACAATAAATAAAGGTTTCTCATGCAGTTCTAGCGTGTTTTATGAGTGTGTAACCCATAACACCAAATGAGCCTGGCTCGTGATGCCACTGTTGAGATTTATTAACTAGTTAAACCATTAACTACGAGTACGCAGTAGATGGATCTAGTTTGATGACCACGATTAACACACATATAAGGAATAGAAACACTAACCTTTAGTTGAATGACTTAAAGCAAACGAGAATCTTTACTTGGAAACTCAGTAACTAAGTTGTCACATCTACGGTTGCTCACACAACACGTCCAACGAACACGTCAAGATGCTAGTCTTTACTTCACGTCTCACAAACACCTTGTGTAGTACTTCCTTGGATTGAATCTCACAAACAAAACCCTTGTTAAATCTTGAACCGAAAATCAACAAACCCTAATTAGGGTTTTATTAATATCGGTTGAACCGAATACCCAAGAAATCAAAACCCTAAGAGGTTTCAAACGTTTTCGCTTAGGAGAACTATGTAAACCGAATCCCTTGATGATCTTAACATGAATTCAAGCCTTGTGGGATAACAAATCGCACTTAAAAACCTTTTAGGCTTTTATCGAAATCGAAACAAGAAAAAGGGAAGAACCGAAAATATCCAAAACTCTTTGTAGGGTTTTGGTTCTGTTAGGAATACGAAAGTATCGGTCACTTCCATAAATATCGTTAGATAGCTCGTTAAGTAATATTTGGAAACTAGATAGGCTAGTTTAGGAAAAGCCCATGGAAAGCCCATGGACAATGCCCATATGGCAGGCCTATGTGTAAGTATATAAACCCTTTCCATGCTATGGAAAGGGTGTTGGTTGTTTTATTTTTCACACACTAATCTAATATCATTCTCTTTCACTTTCTCTTACTAGAAGCAACCTCCCACTCTCTTTCTCTCTCTAGAATTCTTTATACTTATATGTTTGTTTAAAGATTACTTATATTCAACAATTGGTATTAAGAGCCATGGGGTGATAAGTTTGTTCTTGTGCGCGTGTTTTACTTCATTTTTTCTCGTCATTTTTATTTTTTTTGTTTGAAGGTTTCTTTTACACTAAAAGATCTTATACTTAGGTATAAATGATCTAGTATCTTAGTTATACAAGGTGTACAAGCTTAGATCCAAGAAAACTTCATATTTGTGCATTTTTTTGTTGGAAAGGTTTATAAGGTACAAATCTGGATTTCAAATTTTTTATCTTAAAAACCATAAAGTTTGCATTTTTAAGGTTCTTATAGGCTTAGTATTACTAGATGTACAAAAAAAATTCGGTAAAAACGTCAAAAAATGAGTCTTTTAGTGTTTTGGAAAAGTTGAAGTTCGTATTTGCAGGAGGCGAATTAATCTCATTCTTGAAGGCGAATTAATATTATTCTCGAAGGCGAATTAATCTTATTCTTGAAGTCGAATTAATCTCATTCTTGAAGGCGAATTAATATTATTCTTGAAGGCGAATTAATCTCATTCTTGAAGGGGAATTAATCTCATTCTTAAAGGCGAATTAATCTCATTCTTGAAGGCGAATTAATCTGGTTCTTGAAGGTGAATTAATCTTATTCTTGAAGGGGAATTAATCCTTTTGTTAAAGGAGAATTAATCTCTTTCAGTACAGGCGAATTAATCATCTTCTGTTCAAGGCGAATTAATCCTCTTCTGTACAAGGCGAATTAATCCTCTTCTAGTCAAGGAAAATTAATTCTCTTTTGTAGAAGGTGATTTAATCATTTCTTGTTGAAGGAGATTTAATCATTTCCTTAGAGGCGAATTAATCACTTCCTCAAAGGCGAATTAATCAAATTTGAATTATACAGTTTATTTCTTTGATTTGTAAAATCTCGTGAAATGTTATTTTCACTGTTTAATCAAGAATTGTAAAATCCCATGTATTCTCAAGACTTACAACACATAAAATCAACTCACTTTAACACAATTACTTCTTATCACTGTCCGATAAACAAGTAATCTTTTCACATACCAACGAAGTTACAATGACTACTCTTGCTGAATTCATGATACTCTTTGATGGTGACAATCGTCCACCAACGTTAGAAAAAGACATGTATGATTCTTGGAAAAGCAGAATGGAACTATACATGTAAAACAAAGAGCATGGAAGAATGATTCTTGAATCAGATGAACATGGTCCACTCATTTGGCATACGATTAAAGAAAATGGTGTCACCAGGACAAAGAAATGTGAGAAATTGTATGCAACTGAGAAAATTCAAGCTGATTGTGATCTCAAGGAAACTAATATCATTCTTCAAGGACTATCATCTGATGTCTACTCACTCGTTAATCATCACAGAGTTTCCAAGGATCTATGGAAAAGAGTTCAGCTACTAATGCAAGGTACATCATTGGCAAAGTAGGAAATGGAGTGTAAACTGTATGATGCATTTGATAAGTTTGCTCACATCAAAGGGGAATCACTTCATCAATATTACTTGAGATTTACTCAGCTGATCAATGACATGAACAATTACAAAAATGAAATTGGAACAATTTCAGGTCAATACCAAGTTCTTGAACAGTCTTCCACTTGAATGGAGTAAGTTTATCACAGATGTCAAATTGGTGAGGGATTTGCACACAACTAACTTTAATCAGCTTCATGCATATCTTCAACAACACGAACTTCATGCTAATGAAGTTCGCATTATGCGTGAGCGGAATCAAGATCCACTTGCACTAGTTGCGAATCATCATATGACATCGTCTCATTTTAACACTTATCAATCTTCATACACCAACCAAAATTCCAACAACATTTTTCACCATCTCTATCTCCTCAATTTGGATCAATTCATCCCACACAACATTACTCAACTACTTATTCATCCACATCTCTTGCAAT